>CM053029.1:193371182-193647208 GCA_028564925.1 Lithobates sylvaticus | reverse complement strand
TGGGGACCCTAATGTAGGGGGAGGCTCTCTGTGGACCGTAACGTAGGGGGAGGCTCTCTGTGGACCCTAACGTAGGGGGGGGTGGCTCTCTGGGGACCCTAATGTAGGGGAGGCTCTCTGGGGACCCTGATGTAAGGGGGGATCTCTGGGGACACTGATGTAAGGGGGGGGCTCTCTGGGGACCCTGATGTAAGGGGAGGCTCTCTGTGGACCCTAACGTAGGGGGAGGCTCTCTGTGGACCCTAACGTAGGGGGAGGCTCTCTGTGGACCCTAACGTAGGGGGGGGGCTCTCTGGGGACCCTAACATAGGGGGGGGGCTTTCTGGGGACCCTAATGTAGGGGGAGGCTCTCTGGGGACCCTGATGTAAGGGGGGAGATCTCTTTGGACCCTAACGTAGGGGGGGGCTCTCTGGGGACCCTAATTTTGGGAGTAGGCTCTCTAGGGACCCTGATGTAAGGGGTGGCTCTCTGGGGACCCTAATGTAGGGGGAGGCTCTCTGGGGACCCTAATGTAGGGGGAGGCTCTCTGGGGACCCTAAAGTAGGGGGAGACTCTCTGAGGACACTGATTTAAGGGGGGGCTGTCTGGGGACCCTTGTGTAAGGGGGGCTCTCTGGGGACCTCATTCTGTTCTATATTGTTGTACTTATTCTTTGACTGTTTTGTTTAAAGGAGGGAGGATTGTTTTGGGAGCACTGAAGTGTCAGGTGTGACTGTGTGGCAATGGCAAATAGTTTACATAGCTCACGGCATCACGGGTCAAGTAGAGGGCCCCTTAGCAGAATTTTGCTTAGGGCCCCAGGGAGGTCAGGATCGGCACTGGGCCTGGCTGTGTAAAAGTCTCACACATGTGGTATCGCCATACTCATTAAGAGTAGCAGAATATATTTTGGGGTGTAATTTTTTCTATGTACATGCTATGTGTTAGAAATATCTTATACATTGACAACTTTGTGTAAAAAAAAAAAAAAAGAGTTTTAATTTTCTTTTCACATTTTCAAAAAACTTGTGGGAAAAAAGGACATGTTCAAAAGACTCATTATGCCTCATAAATTATATGTTGGGGTGTTTGCTTTACAAAATGGGGTAATTTTTTGGGCGTTTCCATTGTCCTGGTGCTCCAGGGCCTTCAAAGGTGTAAGAGGTAGTCAAGAAATTAAATGTGTAATTTATGTCCCTAGAACGCCTGATAGTGCTCCTTGCTAGGGTTGAGCAAACCCGAACTGTAAAGTTCGGGTCCGTACCGGACTTTTGGGTGTCCGGGATCCGGACCCGAACCCGAGCTATTGGCTGTAAGTTCAGGTTCGGGTCCGGTGTTCGGCGCTGTATTGGCACCTTTTTAACTGCTATAGACAGACACTGTTAGACAGGTTCCTGTGCTGCAGAGAGATAGAAGACTTTAGGAGTTAGTGTGCTAAAGTCAGTCCACATTCCTTGAATTTTATTTTAATTAGTTAGATCAGTGAGCGATCTAGATAGCTAGAGTAGGGAGTTTCTTTATTAAGCAAAAGAAAGAGGCAGAGATAATTATTGAAGAGATTCCTAAATCAATTGTACCCTGGCTGGGGTGCAGTGCACAGTCTTTTAACAGTGCCAAGAGGCCAGTGCCAGACAAAATATAAAAGTTTTACCTGCAAGCTCAATGCAACATTAGGACCAACACTGCATATACTAAGAGATACACCATAGTCTGTGTGTATTCTGCTATTGGAAAAACATTGCATTTTTTTTTCCCAATAGCATTTTCTGCGTGTTCATACATACACGCTGTAGACACTAACCGTGTATTCTGATATTGCAAAAACATTGCAAAAAAAAATTTAATTTTGCGGTGTTTTTTTTCTTCCCAATAGCATTTTCCTGCGTTTTCATAAACGCTTTACATACTGTCCGTGTATTCTGATATTGCAAAAACATTGCAAAAAAATTAATTTTGCAGTGTTTTTTTTCTTCCCAATAGCATTTTCTGCGTTTTCATAAACGCTTTACATACTGTCCGTGTATTCTGTTATTGCAAAAACATTGCAAAAAAAATTTAATTTTGAGGTGTTTTTTTTCTTCCCAATAGCATTTTCTGCATTTTCATAAACGCTTTACATACTGTCCGTGTATTCTGATATTGCAAAAACATTGCAAAAAAATAAAATTTTGCGGTGTTTTTTTTCTTCCCAATAGCATTTTCTGCATTTTCATAAACGCTTTACATACTGTCCGTGTATTCTGATATTGCAAAAACATTGGAAAAAAAATTAATTTTGCAGTGTTTTTTTTTCCCAATAGCATTTTCTGCGTTTTCATACATACACGCTGTAGACACTAACCGTGTATTCTGATATTGCAAAAACATTGCAAAAAAATTTAATTTTGCGGTGTTTGTTTTCTTCCCAATAGCATTTTCTGCGTTTTCATAAACGCTTTACATACTGTCCGTGTATTCTGATATTGCAAAAACATTGCAAAAAAATTAATTTTGCAGTGTTTTTTTTCTTCCCAATAGCATTTTCTGCGTTTTCATAAACGCTTTACATACTGTCCGTGTATTCTGTTATTGCAAAAACATTGCAAAAAAATTTAATTTTGAGGTGTTTTTTTTCTTCCCAATAGCATTTTCTGCATTTTCATAAACGCTTTACATACTGTCCGTGTATTCTGATATTGCAAAAACATTGCAAAAAAATAAAATTTTGCAGTGTTTTTTTTCTTCCCAATAGCATTTTCTGCATTTTCATAAACGCTTTACATACTGTCCGTGTATTCTGATATTGCAAAAACATTGGAAAAAAATTAAATTTTGCAGTGTTTTTTTTCCCAATAGCATTTTCTGCGTTTTCATAAACGCTTTATACTCACTATCCGTTTATTCTGATATTGTAAAAACATTGCAAAAAAATTTAATTTTGCATTTTCTGCGTTTTCATAAACACTTTAGACACTGTACGTGTATTCTGCTATATACAAAAACACCCATTTAGGGCGAGATCATAAATTTTGAAAATATGAGGAGATCATCAAAAAGGGGACGTGGCCCGGGTCGTGGTGCTGCTGGTGGCGCTCCTGTTGCAGGGAGAGGACGTGGTCGATCTGTGCCAGCTACACGCACTAGTGAAACACCTTCCTCAGGTGCGAGTAGGCGACAGAGCCTGCAGCAGTATTTTGGCGCGCCTAATGAGGCTGTACGAATGTTGAGGCCAGGACAAGTACAGGCGATAGTAGATTGGGTTGCTGCTGACAGTGCCTCCGGTTCCTTCACATTGTCTCCCACCCAGTCTCCTGATGAAAGTTAATAATTTTTTCCAGAAAGTGCGTATTCTGGGGTATTCCCACCATATGTGCGGCATCGTGCCGTTGAGTTTCTGAGGTTCTTAATGACTTCCTGTACCTCTTCTGCTGAGAAGGGGGCCTCCAGCATTTTATTTTTATTTTTTATTTTTTTATGTTATTTTAAGTTATTTCCCTATCCACATTTGTTGGCAGCTCACTTGCCATGCTCTTAACAACATTTTGTTGCCATTTGCAGCCCTCTAGCCCTTTCCATGACCTTTTTACAGCCATTTTAGTGTTCAAAAGTCCGGGTCCCCATTGACTTCAATGGGGTTCGGAGTTCGGGGTCAAGTTCGGGTCAAGTTCGGTCCCGAACCCGGACTTTTTGCCGAAATTCGGCCGAACCCGCCGAACCCGAACATCCAGGTGTCCGCTCAACTCTACTCCTTGCATGTTGGGCCTCTCTATGTGGCCAGGCTGTGTAAAAGTCTCACACATGTGGTATTGCCATACTCAGGAGGAGTAGTAGAATGTATTTTGGGGTGTAATATGTGGTATACATATGCTTTGTGTGAGAAATAACTTGTTAATATGACAATTTTGTGAAAAAAAAGAAAAAGAAAAAATAAATCTTCATTTTGCAAAGAATTGTGGGATAAAATAACAACTTCAAAAAACTCACCATGCCTCTTATTAAATACCTTGGAATGTCTACATGGCAAAAGGTTGTCATTTGGGGGTATTAGTACTTGTTGGGGTCTCAAGAAATGAGATAGGCCGCCAGTACATCAGGTGTGATTAGGTGTGATCAATTTTCAGAGATTGGCACCATAGATAACTCTATAACTTTTACAAAGACCAAATAATATACGCAGAGTTGGGTTATTTTTACCAACGATATGTAGCAGTATAAATTTTGGTCAAAATTTATGAAGAAAAATTACTAATTTGCTAAATTTTATAACCAAAAAGAAGGAAAATTCTTTTTTTTTACAAATGTTTTGGCCTTTTTTCATATATAGCACAAAAAATAAAAAAACCCAGTGGTGATTAAATACCACCAAAAGAAAGCTCTATTTGTGTAAAAAAAAAAAAAGGACAACAATTTCATATGGGTAAAATGTTGCATGACATTCTGGGTGAGTAAATAGCCAGATTGCTACAGCACTAAGTTCAAAGTGCTATAACTGCCCATACAACGGCCCATACAGGCAAAGTGACATGCTAGTACGTTGTTGCCTGTTCAATAATTCATGTCTGGGACCTGCTGATCGGATGTGTCCAATCACAGACCAGAGCCCTATGTTAACAATCAACTCAGGGCTCTGTACAGAGGGAAAGATCTCCCTGCTTCTTATCCCTGCAAAGCAGGGAAATTATTAGTAAAAAAGCAGCTCATATTGCACACTTTACGCATTGTTAGGCACACAGTTAACCCTTTGAGCACCCTTGATGTTAACCCCTTCCCAGTCAGTGTGAATTATAGGGATTTCAAATGGTTACCATGGGGCTTACTTCTTGTCACCTAAAAAATCCAATCCTGGACTGCAAAAAATTACATTAGGAAACTCATTGGCTGCTATGGTAGAGAAAACTTCTTGTTATTGCAATTTTGATACTTAAAAAAAAAATTGTATATATTGAAGCTTACTGTTCCGTAAAGTCGAAGTAAAGTGCGCTTTTTAACTTGTACCTACAGGTAAGTCTATCCTAAGGCTTACCTATAGGTACAGCAGATATCTCCTAAACTTGCATTGTTTAGGAGATATTCACATGGGATGCAGCCGCTGACGTTAATGGCGCATGCACTCTGTAGGGACGGCATACTCAATACCCATTCATTCAGCCAGAGCCCGGGAGGTGAAGATGGAAGCATCGGGGAGCTGTGTCAGGGTTGTGCTGGAGGGCTACTTGTGCAGGTAAGTCTGTCACAATGTGCTAGTATGTGGTGCATATTAGTACATTATGGCCTAAACCTGCAGGGGGCAGATTTTTTTTCTCCGGCAGTTTACTACCGCTTTAAAGAGGTTCTAAAAAAGCTTATCAATTCTTAGATGTGGTGTCTGCATTCGTTTTCTTTTTTTGGCTTCTTTACCTTTCCTTTTTTATTTTTTATTTTTATTTTTTTATTTATTCTTACCTGTTATACAGCCAGTAAGTCTGTTCTTTTAACAGAAGAAGCTGTCCAGGAAAGTGGCAGTTAGGTTGTTTTCGGGTTCAATACTGCTTTAAATAAGGTGGCTGCATTGGTTTTAGTTTTTTTTAAATTTATTTTCACTTGGTGGGTTGGCCAGTAATACACTCCTTGATTAGGGGTACGTCTGGGGGAACAAAGGCTTAAATTTAGATGGACTTCACTGAAAAATTAAAGTCAAACTCCAGCTAACACTTTTTAAGCAGTTATAGCAATATTTTTTTTCTCTTGGGATAAAGGTCAGTGTTAACCACTTCCTGTCCCTTTTTTTTTTTTATAACCTGTAGCAGGTTGAAGTGGTTATACTGGGATCATGAGTGCAGCTACAGTCATGATTCCATTGTTGTTTTTTTTAGAACCGGTGATTCTCTTTTTAATAAAAGTAATTTCAGTAATATACTGATATTTGCTCTCCATATTATCTTGCAGTGTCCTCTGCCTAATGCAGTATAACTGCAGAAATCCATCTTTCCTCCTCAGTTGTCAAATTTCCTCCTCAGTTGTCCCTCTTTCCTCTTCATTTGTCCACCTTTTCTCCTCAGCTGTCCATCCCTCCCTCCCTCTCATGAGTGCAGCTACAGTCATAATTCCATTGTTTTTTTTTTTAGAACCGGTGATTCTCTTTTTAATAAAAGTAATCCAAGTGGCTATACAGCCGCTGGATTACTTTTACAGGCGGTGGAAGGGGCCCCCCTCCTCCTGCCTCCACCTCTGCTTTTACTGGTGTCGCCTGTCCGATCTGGGAGCCTGGTAAGGATGTGACCGGCAGCATGTGGTTCCTGGGAAACCGTGAGATGAACTGCTGTTGTTCCTCCCACTGTGTGACATCAGAAACCGGAAGCAACAAGGATTTCATCACTTCCAGTTTCAGTCTCATGTAAACAAGCCATGTAAACATGAGATCTTGGTTTAACCATGTATTGTAGCCATAACAAGCTTTTAACCATTGCAGTTTGGGTGGGGGATGCACACACTGCAAATGTGTATGTTTGATATTCCTGGAGTTGGGCTTTAAGAATCTTCACTCAATAAATTTAGTGAATGTTCACTTCAGTTATCCAATCATGTTAAAAGTACACCATAACCTGGACTAGATAATTGAAGTGATTTTTCACCCATTCTAACCGCTTGCGTACTGCCCATGTACATTTACTGCGGCAGGGCGGCCGCTCTGTAATAGGTACATGATCTGACACTTCCAGGTTTGGGGCGTGTGTGGCGGATACCGAGGACTCGATGTCCGCCGATGACCGCCGATTACATTAGAATGGCAATCTGCCTATGTAAACAAGGCAGATTGTCGTTCTGCCTATATAAACAAGGCAGATTGTCGTTCTGCCAGAAGGTAAGGTATTGATCCTATGTTTCTGCTAAGCAGGAACATGGATCTTTGCCTTTCCCTAGTCAAAGCACCTCTTCCACAGTTATTAAGCACAACTAATGGCCCGTACACACTATCCGAAAATTGCACAACAGATCGTCTGTTTTTTTTTTTTGCATGCTAGTCGCACATCGAAAATGGAGAAGTTACTAAAGTGATGAAAATTCTCGTACGACAGAATAAAAAATCGGATGTGACGTCACGTGTTGTAGTGTATTTCTATTGTATTTTTGGATGACAACTGTACTGATTAAATGAAAATCGCACGATCTGATTTCGTGTTTGTCCGATCGAATAATATCAGATGAACTGTCGTGATCGGCTCTCGAAAGCTCTGTTCTAACGATCCGATTATCGTACGATCGATTTGAAAGCTTTATTTTTCGTCCGGTTTTCAGATCGTGTGTATGAGCCATTAGGCATACATTTAACCCCTTGATCGCCTCTGATGTTATCTCCTTCCCTGCCAGTGTCATTAGTACAGTGACAGTGTATATTGTTTTAGCACAGATCACTGCATTAGTGTTACTGGTCCCCAAAAAGTGTCAAAAGTGTCAGGTGTCCGTTTTGAACACCGAAATGTCCCACTATAAGTCACTGATCATTGCCATTACCAGTAAAAAAAATAAAAAATCCCATAGTTTGTGGGCGCTATAACTTTTGCGCAAACCAATCAATATATGCTTATTGGGATTTTGTTTACCAAAAATATGTAGCAGAATACATGTTGGCCTAAATTGATGAAGACATTTTATTATTTACACTATTTTATTGGACAGAATTTATATCAGAAAGTAAAAAATATTGTTTTTTTTTTTTTTTAAACTATCTGTCTTTTTTTTTTTTTGGTTTTCTAGCGCAAAAAATAAAAACTGCAGAGGTGATCAAATATCACCAACAGAAAGCTCTATTTGTGGGGAAAAAGGGACAAAAATGGATTTGGGTACGACCGCGCAATTGTCAGTTAAAGTAACGCAAAAAAATGGCCTGGTCATGAAGGGGGGTAAATGGGTGAAAAGTCGCAAATCCTAGTGAATCAGCCTTACCTTGTTATACGTAGTACCCAATCTGTTATTGTAATATCTGCAATTCAGAAGCAAAACAGAGATGTAGATAGGTTGCTATTGGCAGCAGCAAATATTCTTTTCAGAACACATTACATACAGTACGTTCATAGGTGTGCGCACAGGGTGTGCGCACAGGGTGTGCCAGGTGTGCCCAGGCACACCCTAATCACCCTGTACAGCACAGAATTCCCCTACTGCCCTGCCCCCACCTTCCCCCCACAGCGCTGCCATCTTCCCTTCTATCGTCTCCCACTGGCTGTTGCTAAGGGGATGTTTAAGGATGAGTGGGGGAAGGGGCCAGTAAATATGTAATTTACTGGCCCCTTCACTTTCTGAATGAATATTATGAGTGATCGTTAGTATGTGCTTGAGCTTTGGGGTGCACAGCCTATTGCATGCAGAAAACCATCACCGGCAAATGAAGTGAAGAATATGACATGGTCCTCAATGGGGGAAGAGACCACAAGGTTCTACCTTCTCTACTCTACCCAAAATAAGGAAAAATGTTTTGGCTGGAGTGCCACTTCAAGTAGAAATGTTGGCAACACTACACGGTGCTTATTATGACTTTTATTATATTTTATTTACAGGACAGAAGTGCACCTGTCATCTCTGTACCCAATATAGTAAAGCACAAAACATTTTGTTTTTGTTAAATATTTTTTATGGTACAAAAACTAATTAGTGTAATAAAATATTTTCTCTTTTGTAGTTTGGTTAACTTTTACGCTAAAACAGTTATTCATTTGTGAAAACTGTTAAATATTTAATCGTCTTTTAATCTGGCTAAGAAAAAAAAAACACTGAAGAAATACAATATCTCACAAAAGTGAGTACACCCCTCACATTTTTTAAAATATTTTATTATACCTTTTCATGTGACAATGCTGAAGAAATGACACTTTGCTACAATAGTGAGTGTACAGCTTGTAACAGTGTAAATTTGCTGTCCCGCAAAATAACTCAACACACAGCCATTAATGTCTAAACCGCTGGCAACAAAAGTGAGTACACCCTAAGTGAAAATGTCCAAATTGGGCCCAAAGTGTCAATATTTTGTGTGGCCACCATTATTTTCCCAGCACTGCCTTAACCCTCTTGGGCATTGAGTTCGCCAGAGCTTCACAGGTTGCCACTGGAGTCCTCTTCCACTCCTCCATGATGACATCACGGAGCTGGTGGATGTTAGAGACCTTGCACTCCTGAGGATGCCCCACAGATGCTCAATAGGGTTTAGGTCTGGAGACATGCTTGGCCAGTCCATCACTATTACCCTCAGCTCCTTTAGCAAGGCAGTGGTTGTCTTGGAGGTGTGTTTGGGGTCGTTATATTGGAATACTGCCCTGCAGCCCAGTCTCCGAAGGGAGGGGATCATGCTCTGCTTCAGTATGTCACAGTGCATGTTGGCATTCATGGTTCCCTCAATGAACTGTAGCTCCCCAGTGCCAGCAGCACTCATGCAGCCCTAGACCTCGACACTCCCACCACCATGCTTGAGTGTAGGCAAGACACACTTGTCTTTGTACTCCTCACCTGGTTGCCACCACACATGCTTGACACCATCTGAACCAAATAAGTTTATCTTGGTCTCATCAGACCACAGGACATGGTTCCAGTAATCCATGTCCTTAGTCTGCTTGTCTTCAGCAAACTGTTTGTGGGATTTCTTGTTCATCATCTTTGGAAGAGGCTTCCTTCTGGGACGACAGCCATGCAGACCAATTTGATGCAGTGTGCGGCGTATGGTCTGAGCGCTGACAGGCTGTCCCCCCTTCAACCCTGCTGGCAGCACTCATACGTCTATTTCCCAAAAACAACCTCTGGATATGACGCTGAGCACGTGCACTCAACTTCTTTGGTCGACCATGGCAAGGCCTGTTCTGAGTGGAATCTGTCCTGTTAAACCGCTGTATGGTCTTGGCCACCATGCTGCAGTTCAGGATCAGGGTCTTTGAAATCTTCTTATAGCCTAGGCCATCTTTATGTAGAGCAACAATTATTTTTTTCAGATAATCAGAGAGTTCTTTGCCATGAGGTGCCATGTTGAACTTCCAGTGACCAGTATGAGAGCGATAACAACAAATTTAACACACCTGCTCCCCATTCACACCTGAGACCTTGTAACACTAACGAGTCACATAAGATCAGGGAGGGAAAATGGCTAATTGGGCCCAATTTGGACATTTTCACTTAGGGGTGTACTTACTTTTGTTGCCAGCGATTTAGACATTAATGGCTGTGTGTTGAGTTATTTTGAGGGGACAGCAAATTTACACTGTTATACAAGCTGTACACTCACTACTTTACATTGTAGCAAAGTGTCATTTCTTCAGTGTTGTCACATGAAAAGATAATAAAATATTTAAAAAATGCGAGGGGTGTACTCACTTTTGTTAGATACTGTAAATAGTCGTCCCTTCAGCAGGTGAGTCTGTGTATCAATGGGACATGACCTTTCTAATTTGGCCTAGTCAGCTCACATTACTTGTCTACCCCCCCGGCTTCTGCTCTGACTTACACAGGCACTGTAACCTCTGACCCAGCAGCTCACAACACCAACCCCCCTGCCTTACCTGCCTTTTTAGTTTTGGATAAAGTGAGGTAACATTTATGCAAGTCTGTGAATCCATTGAGGAAATTTTCTCTCATTTCCTCTTTCTGTGAGCCCTTAAAGATTTCTTTCCCCTTAATAGGATTCACTGTTTCATTTAAGTTTGACACACATGTTCTTAACTGCTTGCCAACCTTATTACTCATAAATACGGCGGCAAGGCGGCTCTCCTGCGTCAGATCACATACTAGGTACGTGATCCGGCACTTCTGGGTAGGGGGCGCGTGTGTGGGCGCCAGGGACCCGGCTGAGCTGTGATTAAACACAGCAGATGCCAATCAGCGGGTGCCGGTGGTCATTCATTGGGAAGACACACAGGATAGAGCTGTGCCTATGTAAACAAGGCAGAGCCCTGTCCTGTCAGTGGGGAAGTAATGGATTTTATTCCCTCGCAAAGCTGTGTGTGTGTGTGTGGTAATAGCACCACACACAGTACACCAAAACACTGGCTAGGCACACATCTAACCCTTTCATTACCCTAGATGTTTCACCCCTTCCCAGCCAGTGTCATTAGTACAGTGACGGTGCATATTTTTAAGCACAAATCACTGTATTAGTGTCACTGGTTCCCAAAAAGTGTCAAAAGTGTAATTTAGTGTCTGAATGTCCGTCGCATTATCGCAGTCGCCAATCGCCACCATTACTAGTAAAAAAAAAAATTATAAAGATTCTGGTATATAAACCATAGTTTGTAGGTGCTATAATGTTTGGGCAAACCAATCAATATACCCTTTTTGGGATTTGTTTACCAAAAACATGTAACAGAATACATATTTGCCAAAATTTATGCTGAAATTTCTTTTTTTTTGCATTTTTCATATGTTTTATAGCAGAAAGTAAAAAATATTGTTTTTCTTTTTCAAAATTGTAGGTCTTTTTTTTGTTTATATTGCAAAAAAATAAATTGAAGTGGTGATCAAATAGCACCAAAAGAAAGCTCTATTTGTAGGAAAAAAAGACATACATTTTATTTGGGTGCAGCGTCGCATGACTACGCAATTGTCAGTTAAAGTAACGCAATGCTGTATCGCAAAAAACGGCCTGGTCAGGAAGGGGTATAAATCTTCCAGAGGTCAAGTGGTTAGTCTATTCTACTCCATCCAAAATAACAATGAAAACACGAGCTTACATTTTAATATTTCATAGTCACTACAAAGCATCCAAATACTTTCTCAAATAATTTTCCTGCTGCGTATAGCTGTTGTGGATAGTGCTGCACTAAATCGAATAGTCAATGCTATTGTGCATGCAGGAAATGTTCGGAAAATGCTGTTTAAAAATTTCCTTTAAGTTGAAATCAATCATGAGGCAAATATATTGGTATTTTTCAATAAATTGCATAAATGTTTCTTTTAACAATAAAATAATCCAACCTATTAAACTCCAAACTGCTATAAAAACATTTGTTAAGATCTCAAACATATAATAGAGCAGCTGAGATGTAGGCTTCATTCACACTTGTGTGACTTGTCATGCAGCTGTGGACACATAAATTTGCATGAAAAGTTGCAGCCCATGTATTTCAATAGAAGCTGTTCAAACTGCTTTGAGGCTTTAATGCGACTTGAGTGCCATAGATTGCAATGTAAACTCTCAAAGTCGCATAAAAGTTGCAAGGTCCATAAAGACATGGATGAGCGAGTTTTGGGTGGAGGAACTAGACTGGCCTGCATCCCGATAGAACACCTTTGGGATGAATTAGAGTGGAGACTGCGAGCCAGGCCTTATCTTCCACATTAGTGGCTGACCTCACAAATGCGCTTCTGGAAGAATGATCAAGCATTCCCATAGACGCACTCCTAAACCTTGTGGACAGCCTTCCCAGAAGAGTTGAAGCTGTTATAGCTGCAAAGGGTGGGCCAACTTAATATTGAACCCTACAGACTAAGACTGGGATGACATTAAAGTTCACATGCGTGTAAAGGCAGGTGTCCCAATACTTTTGGTATTATAGTGTATTTTTCCTGTATTCTCCTTTTTACAATATGAACCTTGCAGGACATTTAGACCATCTTGCAAATCATCTTTCCAGGGTCTATTAAAGTAGATCTAAACTATAACTGGGTGATATTTAGTTGCAAGTGTGCTTTATTGTAACAAAGTGGTGTGATTTTGGTTTCCTAACTCCTGCAACCTGCTACTGTTTTTTCTTTTTCATGTGCTTGGAGTGGATCCTCCCGAGATCCAGATTTCAGGAGCTGCAGGAATACCTTTCATTCCACTACACCTCCATTGGACTCCTATGACTCTTGCCACTCTATGTGTTGAGAGTGCTGAATTCTGATAGTACGGATAGTGTTCATTGTGTTGTGTTAGTTGTCATACCATGGTAAAAATAAATGACAGGCTGACATAGACAGTGGCTGTATTTAGCTTTTTAAATATCTAAGCGATTACATACAGTATGCATAGAGAATGATGCACTGCCCTGGATGCAGTCAGAATGCATTAAGGGCCGTGTATCCATTTCTGTACAGATTTAAATTCTTATGCCGCGTACACACGGTCGGAATTTTCGTCGGAAAAAAAGCTCTGATGGTTTTCCCGTCGGAATTCCGACGGAATTTCGTTCAAACTGTCTTGCCTACCCCCGGTCACACCAAATTCCGACGGTCAATAACACCACGGCATACAACACGTTCGACTGCACTATAAAAGGGAAGTTTAATGCTTCCGAGCATGCGTCGAATTGTTTCCGAGCATGCGTCGGAATTTTGCGTGTCGGAATTGCATACACACGATCGGAAAATCTGATAGAAAGGTTTTCCGTCGGAAAAATTGAGAACAGGTTCTCAATCCAAAGTCCTTTGGAAATTCCGACAGAAAAAGACCGATGGGCATACACACGGTCGGAAAATCCGTTGAAAAGCTCCCATCGGACTGTTTCCATTGGAAATTCCGACCGTGTGTACGCAGCATTAGATGTATGGGAAGATGCATACAGCCACTGCCTATGTCAGCCTTCCATTGATTTTTAGCAGGCAGCCAGCTGTACAGGACATCTGTGCCTCCCAGCCTAATGACCCGTACACACAATCACAAAATCGAATGAAAAATACCACTTTCAAAGCGATCGAATGATAATCGGATCATTAGTACAGAGCTTTCAAGAGCCGATCAGGACAGTTCATCTGATATTATTTTATTGGACATGCACGAAAAGTTTTCTCGTACGATACCAGATCGTACGATTTTCATTTAATCAGTACAGTTGTCGTCCGAAAATACAATAGAAATACACTACAACACGTGACATCACTTCCGATTTTTTATTCTGTCGTATGAGAATTTTCGTAACTTTAGTAACCTCTCCATTTTTAATATGTCACTACCTTGCAAAAAAAATGGACGATTTTCGGATTGTGTGTACGGGCCATAAATAAACCCTGCCCTTCTGTACATTGAAGGGATGTTTGCACCCCCGTGAATGAGCCCTAATGACTTTGCTTTAGTTCTAGTGGTCTTCACTGTGTGGCCTTGCCCAGTGGCACACACACTTTCTACTCTCCACTGGACCACCTTCACAGTGTGCAAATATGCTGTGGTCACATCCATCTCTATGGATCACTAATATTAATTAATAGGACCACAGCATTTTTTGCTATAGGAAGAATTTTTTTTAGCAAACTGCACACTAGTGGATACTTTACACATGTCTATATTTAAAATAATAGTAATAATTTAAAAAGCAAGCATGTAACGATATCATAATCAAGTTACCGTATAGTAACTCACTAAGTGCCAACTAACGACACACCGCACGTTCCCTTTAAGCATTCTAAGAATAAAAAAAACGCCTGACTAATAGCTTCATTTTATTTGAAGCTTACTGGAATTATGAATTCATTCACCAGACTGTTAAGTTGCCATGCTCCATTAAATATATCTTAACTGCTCAGACTATTAGAAAGGAAACAGTTATTGCCCATCACAGTCCCATTCGGTGCAGATCATAAATAAGTTATTAAAAATAGCCAACTGCACACATGTGTCTCCTGTAACTGTTAATCTTACTCAAGAAATATTGCAAAGAGCAAAGCGCTGACTGTAAAGTGTAATACCAAGAGCAATCGAATCAAATTCATCATGTACTGCTCTGGCATTAAAAAAAAAAATCTGATTAGTTGCTCTGGATTAGTACCCTTTGCTCCTTGCATGGTTTATGGAAGTTGGACCGGTATTTCCAGAAGTGCAAATGAAAGTAATAGTTTGTTGACCAGAAAGCCTGATTTTAAAAGATTCATTTAGGCTTTTTACCTATTCAATATTGCTATTTAATGGCTAGGTTCACTTTTTAGACCACATTTCATGTTACACCAAAATGTAGGATGTATCAAGAAGCATGGTCACATAACCAAAACCCAGACTAACCCCAACTTACCTGAAAGCTTCCGCCTGCAGCATCTTGTTATTATTTGAATTTAGGCAGCGGTTTATGGCTGCACTCGCACAGACAAATCATTATGGTCCAAGATTGCTAATGGAAGTTACTACAAGTCCAATTTTTTGGAATATTCGGAGCATGTAAGTCACCCTCTAGCTGTCCCATGTAGTAGTTACTCAGCAGGAGGCTTACAGAGATAGATAGCTATTCATGGGCCACCCTCTTCTTATCTTAATTGCCCCATACCCCATGCCGATTTAAGTCATCTGCTAGCCAATGGTATCTCCTCTAGGGTTGCCACTTCATCCCTTTAAACCCGAACACATAATAATTACACAAGTTCTGTGGCTAATTAAGGTAGTAATTAAACTCACTTGGTGCCTTATCTGCATTAAATTAGCCTCAGAACATGTATAATTCATATGTGTTTGGGTTTAAAGGGACGAGGTGGCAACCCTAATCTCCTCCCATGCCATCATTTCCACAGAGGTCCCAGGGCTCAGCTTTCAATGGCACACCTTGCCCATGGGGATTTACTTGGAGTCACAATTTCACACCCCAGGCATAGAGGCACAAGGTAATTTGTCCTCCCATGATTGCCCAATGTAAAGCCTTTCCATGATGTAAACTTCAGTTCAGTATCCAGTTCCATGCCTGGGCTGGGTGAACATATTCCCCACATTCTCTTTGGTTGCACCCCAGTGGTTTCCCATGGCAATCCTGCCTTTGGACAAAATGCACTTCCAGATGCCAGCTCCCTCCCTCAGAATGTGCCTCTTATAGACTTTTCTGCCTCTTCTTCCAGGTCCTAGAGCTTTCTTGAGGCTTCCAACAACTTCTAGAATTTTACACTGTCGTTACTCTGCTAGGGACCTAAAAAATTACCTGATAATGAAGTGATATATACAGCCTGGCACAAATGGTTAAAGACTACATGAGATTTTAACAATGGGTTACTTTTGGGTTACTACTTTTACTTTTAACTATAACAGAAAGAAGGCAAGGTCATCAACCTGACCATATTGTCTGAGAGAGCTGTTTGAATCACCTCCAAATAAAGCCTATTGCATATGTATTATAACTGTATAACTTTTTTTAGTTTGTTGGAAAAGGGAAGGGGGCAAGGTGGTCTGGTAGACAGTATCTTATACAATATAGAGAAGGTGAAGCTAAGCTGTCATTAGCAGCGCACACACATCAAAGACACCTCGGTCCTTCCTGTGCAGTCACGTGGCACTGCTCTCTGCATAATTTAGCAGTCAGAGGAAGTGGTTGAAGATGGTAGATGACATATTAGTTGTTGACTTTTTATAAAAAGTCAGAACTTGCATATTAATAACAATGCTGTTTAGTCTACTCGGGTTGTATACTGTAGAAAAAGAAATGGTGAAGCACATTGTTTTTCAAGCTTTGGGTAGAGAATGGCATTAAATCCTGTCTGACACAGATGTGTGATAACTCGCACCGCAACCACGGTAGTCTGATTCCCAAGTGGGATTTATTATTGACTAAAAATCAAAAACCTAAATAGATGACATCTGTTCCAATGTAACAGCGGATGCATTATCCAGGACATGCTGGGCACCTTTACTACTCTGAAAATTAAAATGAATTAAATTACACTGATACGTATTACCAGATTGCCACATATTGCAAACAGTACAGGCAATTTATATTTATGTGTTCCCTCAGTCCTAATACAGATCTCTACTTGATAGTGGTGCGCCTAACCAGTGGAAACAGAGCTCCAGTCCAATTGAAGCCTTTTTTTCCATTTCTTATGCAGTCAGACTGTATAACAAGCAAAGAATATTGCATCTTTTGATTATTACTATGTGTATGTAAATGCTGGACTGTGTTAGCAGCACACCGAAGAGCCAGACCACTGTTTTCGCACTGAGCACGGCAGTCTAGACACTCCTCCTGCACAGTAATCCAATCAACAACACTCGTTCTCCTGCCTGCGCAGGTTGTTGATTGAAGCACTGTGTATGGGAACTGTTGGACCGCTGAAGACCCAGACCAGTCTGGCTTTACAGTATGCTGCCAACATAGGGCAGTTTTTACAGTTCTAAGCACACACAGTAAAAATAATAAAAATGAGAGGCTTTAATTGGGCCTCAATGAAAGCCTGTGACAGACCTGGACACATAGCGAGAACTGCATAAGCTGAGTTTACATTGCCTGAAACTGCTCATGAAAACATAGACTTGGTCTAGGTCTAGTGGAGGTGTATAGATGAACTCCCATAAATAAAGTGTCGAGGTAGGGAAACTTAGCCCTTTCTTACGTAATTATTATTTATTTATTTTTTATGCATTTTGCGTTTTACGTTTTTTTTTTTCAACCACTTGCCGCCCGCCCACCGTCAAATGACGGCTGGGCAGTGCGGCTCTCGTTCTGGGTGGACGTCATATGACGGCTTCCCAGAACGACCGCTCTCGCACACCCCTGGGGGCACGGTGATTGCGGCCGCGCTGTGTTGCTAGGACACGGCGCGACCCCGATCTGTGTAAAGAGTGGTGTTTCTTCTGCCTCCGGTGTTTCTTCTCCCTCTTCTCTCTTCAGTGGTTTCTTCCCCCCCCCCAAGCACTTGCTCATCTGCTTCCTTTCCTGATCTGACAGGCTGCATTCTTGGACAAGGGTATGGTATGGATTTTGGGGGGGGGGGACCCGAACCATTTGTTTTTTAAATGTTGGTGTGGGGGTGTCCCCTCCAAATTCATATCAGACCCTTAAGGCCTGGTATGGACCTGAGGGGACCCCTCACTGTTTTTTTCACAATGTTTTTTTTGCCAGCAAATGTTTTTTTTGCATTAAGCTGTCAATGGGGAACCCCACTGAAGCTGATGACTCATCGGTTGTTAAGGACGCGACGGCCAGCTTCCCTGCCCACTTATTAGCAAACAGCTACTGTATTTATCGGCGTATAACACGCACTTTTTTCCCCTTAAAATCAGGGGAAAATCGTGGGTGCGTGTTATACGCCGATACCCGCCGATCTCCCGCTGCTTTTCTCTTTAGGGGAGCGAGCGGAGCCGATATTCCGAAAGCCGCGTGTATTTTCGGCTATTTTCGGCTATTTTCGGCTCCTCTCGCAGTCCCGCCCACCTCCACTGATTGCGAGAGGAGCCGAGCGCCGACAACATAAAGAAATCCGAGTTCGGCTATTTTCGGCTCCTCTCGCAGTCCCGCCCCTGTCTGCGAGCAGAGCTGAGACTAGCCAAACTCGGATTTCTGTATGTTGTCAGCGCTCGGCTCCTCTCGCAATCAGTGGAGGTGGGCGGGACTGCGAGAGGAGCCGAAAATAGCCGAAAATACACGCGGCTTTCGATATGTCACGCGGCACTCGTCCTCCCCACTCGGCGCCAATTTTAAATGGGCAACGCTGCAAATGTACTGGGCAAGCCTGCAAAGGCACTGGGCAAGGCTGCACTGGGCAAGGCTGCAATAGCACTGGACAAGGCTGCACTGGGCAAGGCTGCAAAGGCACTGGGCAAGGCTGCACTGGGCAAGGCTGCAAGGATGGACAGGGCTGCACTGGGCAAGGCTGCAAGGATGGACAAGGCTGCACTGGGCAAGGCTGCAATGATGGACAAGGCTGCAGATGGACACTGGACAAGGCTGCAATGATGGACATTTAAATGTAAGTTTTTTTCCTTAAACTTCCCTCCTTAAAGTTTTTTTCCTTAATATTCCCTCCTAAACTTGGGGTGCGTGTTATACGTCGATAAATACGGTATATACAGTGTTTAAATTGGAAAAAAAAAAACGCAAAATGCTAAACAAATCAAAAATTGCATCACAAACACAACATTTGCATTTCTGGTGCAATTCCATTGAAGTCTATTACACGCAAAAGGCAGGAAAAAAGTCCCTGACCCTTTCCAAAAATGCACCGGCTGCAAAACGCATTGATGTGAGCGTGTACCATAGGAAACCATGTTAAATGGACTGTAGTGCATTTATGCAAACTGCAAAATGCACTAAAACAATGCATAGGTGTAAACCTAGGGTAAGACAGAGGGTCAAGTAATTTTTATGGCCCTATTTTGTGTGCAGACAATGCTCATAGTCAGTTGAGATTCTATTTGGGGATTTTGAGAGAGCTTCACATGAATATTTTGCAGCCTGTGCCACTGCTCTTGTCCTTTCCCATGTTTCGTATAGGCTTTTCATGGCTTGTCAACAAATGACAGTTACTGCAAGATAGTATATAGAATGAAAGTAAATCCACAAACCAGCAAAGCGGACTACAAGTCCCAGCTTCCAATGTCCAATGTCAGTAATATCATTGAGATTCACTCTACTTGCAATCCTAATCCAATCAGAAGGATGGTCAGGGAATATGACAGCAGGATCCTGCAGCTTCCAGAGGAGATCCGGGATGATCCAAAGCAGCAAGAAAACAATAGTGTAGGTCGGATCCTCATTAGCATACAGTAACAGGAATCATTTTTTTAAAGAAACAAACTTACAGGTACAATTCTGTATACCAGAAACTCCAGATCCCCTGGCCAGCATCACAACTGGTTTGAGAAAGAAGGGTTGTCCTTTGAAACACGTTACTACCCCCCCTCTTTCCACCAGTACATAGAGGTCACCACAAGGTTTTAGGCAGCGGCACTGGACGCAGTCTATTGGCAGCTTTTTGACAGCTGTCAGAGCGGTTCCCTGTGATGCCTGCCAGGGGATCTGGAGTTGCCATTTCTTATACACAGCCTTGCTTTGTCTCCACCTTGGTAATTCCTATCACTTATGTTGATTTTCAAGAATTTTAACTGTAAGTTTTTTTTTTTTTGTTTTTTTTATGATTACTGCTGTGCTAATGAGGATCTCACACTCCTGTTAACCTGTTGTTTGAGCAAGATAGTGCATGATGTATCTTCCACTCAGTGCCAGAACATTTCTAAAAGGAATTGAAGAATAAAAAAGTTGGGCCAGTAAGACAGCCCATCATAGAGCCCAACCATTATTAACTTGTGGAGAGAGCGCCCTCCCCTCATAGAGTCTGTTGCAGTGAAACCATCAATTATTATTTATTACAGCCATTTATATAGCGTCAACAATTTTTCGAAGTGCTTTACATACTCAACATTCAAATCAGTCCTTAAAATCTAAAGCCCCTATTTCACCTACATACGTAAAAGGGCCAATTTAAAGAGGAACAAAATACCAGTATGTATTTAAAATGTTGGAGGAAGATCATACAAGCACAGGGAGAAAATGTAAACTTCATGCAGATAGCGTTCTGTCTGCAATTTAAACTGATGGCCCCAATTCAAAGCAGAGGGGCTAACTATTAAGCCACTGTGCTGCCAACAAATCTGATCCTACCACTGGGGGTCCTACAACATACAAAGAAGCAACAGGTAATTTGACTCAGACCATTAGTGTCTATCAAGAACTGTAATATCACATTTCATTGGCCTGAATGCAACAGATTTGAATCACAGGGCATGAGAGTCGTGTGCCAGCTTTTATAAAAAATGTAGCTGTTAATTATTTCAGAATGATGTCCTTTTAAAAAGTAATTTCCTATAATGATAACTGACCATAAATCAGATTCTCCCTTTGTAGTTCTGAAAGCATAGCATTGTTCCTCTGATAGTTCATTTAGGACCATTGCACATCCACACCTTGGCTAAAATCAATTTCTACAAAACTCAGAATAAGTAGTATGAGAAACAAAGCATTGCCAACTTTAATCCATGTCACTGTGATTGCAAGTCCAGTCTTATTTGCGTATGTCTACACGTCCCGCAGCAATAACAATTCACAATGAACAGAAACCCAGCAAAAAAAAAATGTCTGGGAGAAAATTTGTAATAATTTACAAAGTGAGCTTGACATTGCCAATCATTTTTTGCCAAAATCAGGTAACAAGCAAAGACAGAGTTGATGTTTGCTGTCCAGGAAATACGGTAAATGAGTTTAAGTGAAAAGAAAAAAGAAAATACTCAATTCACCTTAAAGAAAATCTGTGCTTTTCCCATTCATTGGAAAGCAACAAGTTCACCTGACTGGAGGCCTCACAAGCTGCATCTTCTCACCATTCGTTCAGTTCAGTCTATTATGTGAAAGTACTGGTTCTTTCTGATTGGCTGTTCAGGCAGCCAGCACTGTCACATGGTCCTCAGCCCACTGTAAGCTCCAAGTGTCCACGTTGTGACCTGGAGCTTACGCAGAGCTAACTTTCTCTCTCTTTCAAATGCTAAATGCATAGACAGGGAAGTAAAGGGAAGGTTATGCCCCGTACACATGATTGGAAATTCGGCCAGCAAAAGACCGATAAGAGCTTTTGGATGAAAAATGCGACCGTGTGTATGCTGACTTTTGCTGGCAGAATTCCCCCCAGCAAAAGACTTAGAGCAGGTTCTCTATTTTTCGTTCGGAAAAAGTTCAGATCGGAAATTCCGATCGTCTGTAGCAATTCCGACGCGCAAAATTTCTACGCATGCTCGGAAACAATTTGACGCATGCTCGGAAGCATTGAACTTAATTTTCGCGGCTCGTCATAGTGTTGTACGTCACCACGTTCTTGATGGTCGAAAGTTCAGCAAACTTTTGTGTGACCGTGTGTATGCAAGCCAAGCTTGAGCGGAATTCCGTCGGAAAAAACATCCAAGATTTTTCCAATGGAAATTCCGCTTGTGTGTACGCGGCATAACTGTTCAGTTGGTGTTGATGGCAAAACTTTTCTGTGGAAGTGGAATAGAATAAAAGTGATATTAAACCCAAAACCGAAAATGTAACATATTGCATCGTACCAATCATTAGAAGTGGTAGTTACATCAGTTTTCTTTCTTTTGGCTTTTTTCCCATTGTTTTCACCTGGTGATCTGGCCAGTAACACACCTCATGTATTAGTGAGACACAACTCTGGAAGAATGAGAACAGGAGGCACAGCAGACAGCATCACTGTCAGTCTGGGGGAAGGTAGTGGCAAATGGCAGTGGTAAATCATTGTAAATGATTTAGATGCACTAACAAACTGACACTATATAATCATTTACAGCAAACATTTTTTTTTCCTTTAGGGATAAAGCCCCATACACACGCTCGGATTATCCGCGGACCAGTTCCGTCGGATCCTGTCCGTCGTACTTTGTCCGATGTTGGTGTTTTGCGTACACACGGTCGGACAACGTTGTCGGAATTTCCGGTCTGCAAGAACGTTGTGACGTAAGTCGTCTTCCACGAGACTAGAAAAGGGAAGTTCAGCACCACGTCAGGCACCCGCTGGGCTCCTTCTGCTGATCCCGTGTTTATCGCGAGTTAGTCGGTTTGGGGACTTACGATTCGCGCTTCTCAGTTTTCTGACTCAGATCGTTACTGCTCTTCAGTTTGTGCTTGTCGTGCGTATCTGTTTATTAGTGCGTGTAGTCAGTTCGCAGTTGTTGGTCATTGCGGCCTATATCTTGATATAGGACGCTTTGATTTTCACTGCTTATTGTCTGCTCGTTTCTGGTATTCATTTCGTTCTTTCAGGCCTTGCTGTTTATCGGTGCTTTCTGTTTGTCCGTTCTGACCAGCCGACCGTTTGTGAGCTTGTGAGCGATGTTTCCCGTACGTGCTCGTCGCCGAGTTCGTGCTGTACGCGGAATTGGTGTCGAGGAGTATGTGGTAGACATGGGAACTGTCAAAAAATTCGTTTCGTTTCGTTTCGTCCCGTTTCGTATATAAAAAAATTCGTAATTCGTAATTCGTGTACGAAATTCCGTTCGAATTCGTACGAAATACGAAATTCGGACGAATCGTAATTTTTTTTACGAATCGTTAGTAAAGTTACGAATCGTTACGAATCGTTACGAATCGTTAACGCGGCTAATGAATTGTTGGTTCTCATAACACAGAGAACAATTCGAATCCAACTACAAATATCGAATTTCAATTTCAAGTTACGAATCGTTACGAATCGTTATGAATAGTTACGAATCGTTACGAATCGTTATGAATAGTTACGAATCGTTAGTAAATCCAACTACCAATATCGAATTTCAACTAATTTGAACGAAATTATTATAGCAGATATAACGAATGAATTCGAATGAATTCGAATGACAAAGTGTCATTTTTGCAGAAAAAAAAAAATTGCGTAGGGGTCCCCCCAAATTCAATAACCAGGCCCTTCAGGTCTGGTATGGATATTAAGGGGGACCCCAGCCAAAAAAAAAAAAAAAAAATGGCGTGGGGTCCCCCCCAAATATCCATACCAGACCCTTCAGGTCTGGGATGGATTTTAAGGGGAACCCCGCCAAAAAAAAAAAAAAAAAATGGCGTGGGGTCCCCCTCAAAATCCATACCAGACCCTTTATCCGAGCACGCAACCTGGCAGGCCGCAGGAAAGGAGGGGGGGACGAGAGCGGCCCCCCCTCCCGCCTGAACCGTACCAGGCCACATGCCCTCAACATTGGGAGGGTGCTTTGGGGTCCCCCCCAAAGCACCTTGTCCCCATGTTGATGAGGACAAGGGCCTCATCCCCACAACCCTGGCCGGTGGTTTGTGGGGGTCTGCGGGCGGGGGGCTTATCGGAATCTGGAAGCCCCCTTTAACAAGGGGACCCCCAGATCCCGGCCCCCCCCCTGTGTGAAATGGTAAGGGGGTACAAAAGTACCCCTACCATTTCACCAAAAAAGTGGCAAAAATGGTAAAAATGACAGGAGACGGTCTTTGACAATTCCTTTATTAAAATCTTCTTTCTTCTTTCTTCTGGTCTTACTTTCTTCATCTTCTCCTTCCGTCATCTTCTTCCATCTTCTTCTTCCTTCGATTCGCTTCTTCTTCCTCCGGTCTTCTCGTCCTTCTCGTCCGGCGTCGTCCTTCTCGTCCGGCATCAGCGTCTCTTCTCGCAGGCCGCTCCTCGCAATGGGAGGCTCCCGCTCTGTGAGGCTCCGCTCCGGGTGACAGGTCTTTTATAACGAAGGCACCTGGTGACCCCGCCCCCTCTGACGCACGGGGACGTCATGTGGAATTCCCTATGGCTTTCCCCATGACGTCAGAGGGGGGGCGGGGTCACCAGGTGCCTTCGTTATACAAGACCTGTCACCCGGAGCGGAGCCTCACAGAGCGGGAGCCTCCCATTGCGAGGAGCGGCCTGCGAGAAGAGACGACGATGCCGGACGAGAAGGACGACGCCGGACGAGAAGGACGAGAAGACCGGACGAAGAAGAAGCGAAGACCGGAGGAAGAAGAAGAAGCGAATCGAAGGAAGAAGAAGATGGAAGAAGATGCCGGAAGGAGAAGATGAAGAAGGAAGACCAGAAGAAAGAAGATTTTAATAAAGGAATTGTCAAAGACCGTCTCCTGTCATTTTTACAATTTTTGCCACTTTTTTGGTGAAATGGTAGGGGTACTTTTGTACCCCCTTACCATTTCACACAGGGGGGGGGGGCGGGATCTGGGGGTCCCCTTGTTAAAGGGGGCTTCCAGATTCCGATAAGCCCCCCGCCCGCAGACCCCCACAACCACCGGGCACGGTTGTGGGGATGAGGCCCTTGTCCTCATCAACATGGGGACAAGGTGCTTTGGGGGGGACCCCAAAGCACCCTCCCAATGTTGAGGGCATGTGGCCTGGTACGGTTCAGGCGGGAGGGGGGGCCGCTCTCGTCCCCCCCTCCTTTCCTGCGGCCTGCCAGGTTGCGTGCTCGGATAAGGGTCTGGTATGGATTTTATGGGGGACCCCACGCCATTTTTTTTGGCTAGGGTTCCCCTTAAAATCCATCCCAGACCTCAAGGGTCTGGTATGGATTTTGAGGGGGACCCTACGCCATTTTTTTTTTTTTTTTGGCTGGGGTCCCCCTTAATATCCATCCCAGACCTGAAGGGCCTGGTTATTGAATTTGGGGGGACCCCTACGCATTTTTTTATCAATGACTTCAATGAATGACAGTTCTCTGTATTACGGATCCAACAATTCATTTGCCGGCAAATAGCTGCGACTCGATTTTAAATAGTTTTTTTTTCCTGCAAAAATGACACTGCAGGAACAGTTCTCTATATTAGATATACTGAATCTCGAATCATTCGAAGCATTCGTTATATCCGCTATTATAATTTCTTTCATATTAGTTGAAATTACATATTTGTTAGTTACAATACAACATTCGAATTGTTCTCTGTATTACGGGAATCGGCAATTAGCCGCGAGTGATTTTAAATGTCTTTTTTTCCTGCAAAAATGACACATTGTACAGAGAGAGTTCTAAACACGGGAAACCTGCGCCCTTCTATATACTATATAGTCTATAGTATATAGAAGGGGGTCATGTTTCCCGTGTTTAGAACTCTCTCTGTACAATGTGTCATTTTTGCAGGAAAAAAAGACATTTAAAATCACTCGCGGCTAATTGCCGATTCCCGTAATACAGAGAACAATTCGAATGTTGTATTGTAACTAACAAATATGTAATTTCAACTAATATGAAAGAAATTATAATAGCGGATATAACGAATGCTTCGAATGCTTCGAGATTCAGTATATCTAATATAGAGAACTGTTCCTGCACAATGTGTCATTTTTGCAGGAAAAAAAAACTATTTAAAATCACTCGCAGCTATTGCCGGCAAATGAATTGTTGGATCCGTAATACAGAGAACTGTCATTCATTGAAGTCATTGATAAAAAAAAAGCGTAGGGGTCCCCCCAAATTCAATAACCAGGCCCTTCAGGTCTGGGATGGATATTAAGGGGGAACAAAAAAAAAAAAAAAAAAAATGGCAGGTCCCCCTCAAAATCCATACCAGACCCTTGAGGTCTGGGATGGATTTTAAGGGGAACCCTAGCCCAAAAAAATGGCGTGGGGTCCCCCATAAAATCCATACCAGACCCTTATCCGAGCACGCAACCTGGCAGGCCGCAGGAAAGGAGGGGGGGACGAGAGCGGCCCCCCCTCCCGCCTGAACCGTACCAGGCCACATGCCCTCAACATTGGGAGGATGCTTTGGGGTCCCCCCCAAAGCACCTTGTCCCCATGTTGATGAGGACAAGGGCCTCATCCCCACAACCGTGCCCGGTGGTTGTGGGGGTCTGCGGGCGGGGGGCTTATCGGAATCTGGAAGCCCCCTTTAACAAGGGGACCCCCAGATCCCGGCCCCCCCCCCCTGTGTGAAATGGTAAGGGGGTACAAAAGTACCCCTACCATTTCACCAAAAAAGTGTCAAAAATTGTAAAAATGACAGGAGACGGTCTTTGACAATTCCTTTATTAAAATCTTCTTTCTTCTGGTCTTCCTTCTTCATCTTCTCCTTCTTCATCTTCTCCTTCTTCCGGCATCTTCTTCCATCTTCTTCTTCCTTCGATTCGCTTCTTCTTCCTCCGGTCTTCTCGTCCTTCTCGTCCGGCGTCGTCCTTCTCGTCCGGCATCGTCGTCTCTTCTCGCAGGCCGCTCCTCGCAATGGGAGGCTCCCGCTCTGTGAGGCTTCGCTCCGGGTGACAGGTCTTGTATAACGAAGGCACCTGGTGACCCCGCCCCCCCTCTGACGTCATGGGGAAAGCCATAGGGAATTCCACATGACGTCCCCGTGCGTCAGAGGGGGCGGGGTCACCAGGTGCCTTCGTTATAAAAGACCTGTCACCCGGAGCGGAGCCTCACAGAGCGGGAGCCTCCCATTGCGAGGAGCGGCCTGCGAGAAGAGACGACGATGCCGGACGAGAAGGACGACGCCGGACGAGAAGGACGACGCCGGACGAGAAGGACGAGAAGACCGGAGGAAGAAGAAGCGAATCGAAGGAAGAAGACGATGGAAGAAGATGGAAGAAGATGATGGAAGGAGAAGATGAAGAAAGGAAGACCAGAAGAAAGAAGAAAGAAGATTTTAATAAAGGAATTGTCAAAGACCGTCTCCTGTCATTTTTACCATTTTTGCCACTTTTTTGGTGAAATGGTAGGGGTACTTTTGTACCCCCTTACCATTTCACACAGGGGGGGGGGGCGGGATCTGGGGGTCCCCTTGTTAAAGGGGGCTTCCAGATTCCGATAAGCCCCCCGCCCGCAGACCCCCACAACCACCGGCCAGGGTTGTGGGGATGAGGCCCTTGTCCTCATCAACATGGGGACAAGGTGCTTTGGGGGGGACCCCAAAGCACCCTCCCAATGTTGAGGGCATGTGGCCTGGTACGGTTCAGGCGGGAGGGGGGGCCGCTCTCGTCCCCCCCTCCTTTCCTGCGGCCTGCCAGGTTGCGTGCTCGGATAAAGGGTCTGGTATGGATTTTGAGGGGGACCCCACGCCATTTTTTTTTTTTTTTTTTTGGCCGGGGTTCCCCTTAAAATCCATCCCAGACCTGAAGGGTCTGGTATGTATATTTGGGGGGGACCCCACGCCATTTTTTTTTTTTTTTTTTGGCTGGGGTCCCCCTTAATATCCATACCAGACCTGAAGGGCCTGGTTATTGAATTTGGGGGGACCCCTACGCTTTTTTTTTTTTTTATATATCAATGAATGACTGTTTTTTAAATAGCTTTTTTTTCTGCAAAAATGACACTTTGTCATTCGAATTCATTCGAATGCATTCGAATTCATTCGAATGCATTCGAATTAAATTCGAATGCATTCGAATTCATTCGAATTCATTCGATTTAAACGATTCGTAATATCTGCTATAATAATTTCGTTTGAATTAATTGAAATTCGATATTGGTAGTTGGATTCGAATTGTTCTCTGTGTGTTATGAGAACCAACAATTCATTAGCCGCGTTAACGATTCGTAACGATTCGAAACGATTCGTAACGATTCGTAACTTTACGAACGATTCGTAAAAAAAATTACGAAACGTCCGAATTTCGTATTTCGTACGAATTCGAACGGAATTTCGTACACGAATTACGTATTACGAATTTTTTTATATACGAAACGGGACGAAACGAAAAAATTTTTTTGGCAGTTCCCATGTCTAGTCGGGCTTTTAGCTTTGAGCCAAGACCCGTCCATGAACAGAGTGACGAGGAGTATGTGGACCAAGAATTGGTTGCTTCAGCGTGATCAGTTCTCGCACATGCCTTTGCTTCGTGAGATCCGGGAGAATAATCCTGATGATTTCAGGAACTTTCTCCGGATGATGGACCCCGTTTTTCACCATCTTTTGGCTTTGCTGACCCCTTTTATCAGCCGGCAGGATACCTGCATGAGACAAGCCATCACTCAGAGCTCGGAGCAGAGGCTTGTTGCCACGTTGAGGTACTTGGCGACAGGGAGAAGCCTTCAAGATTTGAAGTTCTCTTCAGGTATCTCTCCCCAGGCCCTGGGAATCATTATTCCAGAGACCTGATCTGCCATCATCCAGGTCCTGCAGGAGGACTATATTAAGGTAACATTTCTACTTTACTATTCCCTTCTATGTATGCTCTGTTTGCTAATGACTTGTATTTTTGTCCTCCTTCCAGAATTACCATGATTGCAATATGCTCTAATATGTTCTAATATGCTGTGCCCCTTTTCTCCTTCATGCATTTTTCCCTTCACTTATCTCCCCAGCATGCTCTTCTGGCCCAATAGACACCTATGGCCTAGTCCCTTAAGCAATGTATTTTGTGTGCTGCATAGTATTGTTGTCCCCCAAACACCCCCTAAAACATGCACCAATGTTTGCTGTGTGTTTTACTTCATGTAGAGCCCCTTTTTTTTTTTTTTTTGGGTGGGGGGGGGGCAAACTCATTAGGAACCCCCTCCCCCAACTGCTCTGTCAGATGCTACCAATCCTCTATCTGCTGGCTTTCACAGGGTCAATACACACTATATACCTACCTCTTTATAGTGGGCATCTTTAGGGATGAATTCAGCAAAGCATGTAGTGCAAGGGGCTGGCTCCATACTTTCCATTTCCTCTTTTTTTGTGTTCTTTCCCTCCTATTAGCTAGCTTGGTAATTTCAGAATGTCACAATGTGCTTTCCTTTTTTTTTTTGGGGGGGGGGGGGGGGGTTTGAAATGTTATTTTATCTTTCCTGGGGGCTGCCAATAGTGTTAAGTACAGAGGGTCTGGCCAAACTAGCACACATTATTGAGCCATTTGGCAATCAATGAAGTGCAGAGGGTTACCTGTCCAACCCCCCCCCCCCCAAAACCCTAGTTATTGCCAATGGCCCATCAGAAGTGGGGGGCTTGATGGGGGGTGAGTAATGTGTGAAGGGGACCCTCTACGTTTCTGTGCAAATACTTTCCAGCCTAAAATGTTAAAGTATGCTCTTGTTCCAAGATGTTGATTGTCTAATCTGCTTGCAATGTTTATGTGCAAAGTGACTCATTATTTTTTATTGTTTCACTCCACAGTTCCCTTCCACGCCACAGGAATGGCAGACTGTGGCCTCCCACTTTGCCAGCCGTTGGGACTTTCCTAACTGCGGAGGGGCAATTGATGGGAAACACGTCCGCATTGTCCCACCGCCCAACTCGGGGTCCTACTATTATAATTATAAGGGGTTTAATAGTGTAGTGATGTTGGCGGTGGTGTCGGCGACATACGAGTTTATGTATGTGGACGTGGGGATGAACGGCCGGATCTCGGATGGTGGTGCCATTGCGCACACAGAGTTCTACTGGCGTCTCCAAAGTGGCAGTCTGTGCTTGCCACCTCCAGAGGAGAATGCTGAAGGACTCCCCTTCGTCTTTGTCGCAGATGAAGCATTTGCGTTGACTCCCCATCTGATGAGGCCCTTCCCGATGAGGACCCTCACCCCAGACCAGAGGGTCTTCAACTACAGGCTGTCCAGAGCCCGAAGAGTGGTGCAGAACACCTTTGGCATCCTGGCCAGCCGCTTCCGCCTGTTCTTGACGGCTATTAACTTGGCGGAATACAAACTGAACCACATAGTTCTTGCCTGTTGCATATTGCACAACTTCCTCAAAAGACATAACAGCAACTATGTGGTGCCCGTTGGCCGAGATGTGGAGGGCCCTCCAAATGCTGACCACACAGCCCTTCAAGCGGCACGTCCAGGCTTGCCCCCTCTAAATGCCCGCGCAGTCCGCGAGCAATATATGGACTACTTTGTGGGTAGGGGGGCCATTGCGCTCAGCCTGAGGATGTGTGAGAGGCATTTTTAAATAAATCTCTTTTTTCAACCAACCTAGGATTTCTTGTCATTTCCGTATTATTTCTTATTTGACCTTGAAATTTTTGCCCTTTGGCTTCGACAGTGGGAATGCACTTTCTGGGCAAAAGGAGGTAACAGTCTCTTCTTCCCAAAAAGATTCTTCTCATGTTGTGTGTTTGATACCTAATCTTTGGTCTAGAGAAGGTTTGTAGTGCATAACTGACACCCAAAATACTCCTTTTCGTCACCATGACAGAAATGTGTGTATTACCAAAAATGGTGTGCTACGTGTTTTCGTACAAATCACTGTGGGTGTCATTTACATAAGTCAAATCCACTATGCTCTACAAGTGCAGTGCAAAAGTGCCCTGGAAAAGAAACTTGCAGTGCAAACTGGACTTGCCTTTAGTAAATAACACCCATTGCCCCCCAAATCCTTTACATTTGACATACATAATGCTTTTTTGTTTTTTAAATAAGGAAGCCACACATTTAGAAAATTAAAAAAGTTTACTTGCAACACATTCACAAGTGCGTTTACAAACTTCTTGCCAAAAATGACAACATCTTGGTTATTTACAACATTGTTTACAAACATTACGCATTTGCTAAAACCAGGCATGGAGCAAAACAGAACCTAGGAACTCTGAAAGTTCAACTTTCTAAAGTGAAGACAAGATCAGACATGACTATATGTTCAAAGTGTGTTTGATCTTGCCTTCATCACATGGGGGGGGTCACCCCTGGAAAGTGGAAATTTAGAACATGCACACAATTTGGGTCTGAAAATGGTCATTAGATGGTAAAACACATGCCTAGAATCTTCAAAAGTGCCATTTTCCATCATGGGGATGAATGGACGTTTTTTGGGGGTGCAACCCCTTCACAACAACCACGTTAGTAGTTCGTAAAGTGGTTGCACCCCCAAAAAAACGTTGTCATTCATCCACCATGATGGGAGCTAGCACATGTGGACACAATGTGTGCATGTTCCAAATTTCACACAGTTCTTAACTTGAAAATGTGTTCAGAAGCAGCCACAAATGTGTGTTAATTACTTGGTGCGTTTTCAGATTTTTCCTAAAACATCAATGATGTTCTTCAATTTTTGTTCTACATCATTGATGTTTTGCTTTATGTCATCTAGATCTCGATTGCAGACCATTATCTCCCCGATGAGTACGTGGGCACTCTCTGTGGTAAAGTGCGTTTTTTCTTCCACAACATCCACATCACCTAAAAAAAAACAAAAAAAAAAAATGGCTGGGAAATGAGGCAGGCATACATTAATTAGCTTACCAGTAGCTGTGTTCTCCCACACTCACCTGTTGTGGTGACAAGTTCTCCAATTTCTATGATCTCTCCTTCCTCCTCCTCCTCCTCTGCTTCTGGTCTTTCCCCTTCTTTGGGAGGTGTTGGTTTGGGGTTTCCTCAGACGTCCCGAGTTTTCGCTCCCCTATGAGAATGTACAAAAGGAAGATTTAGCAACACAATCTATTGAGGGCAGAAATAGGAAATGACAAACATTGCTTGAAAGTGAGGGACAATATTTTTGGTTGGCCAGTTACAAATGACACCAACATGAATGGAGTCACTTTGTAAAGGTCATAATCTTAGAGCTTTTTGGTTGACGTTTGGGTGATGGAGACCCCCCTCTAGTATCCACTGGAGCACATGTGTGGAAAAGTTTAATAAAAAGTGGGTTTGGGTGTCCCAGCACTAGTGCTCTAGAGTCCAGATGGGTAAACAGCTACTGGGTGACCTCTCCTTTACATTGAAAAAATTGGCTTGACATTCTGGATGACATTTCTAGAGAGAACAAACTTCCTTTCCCCAAAAAAACACCAAACCTTGTATTATAAGTGGCCGAACGATCGAGGTTGAGTACCATCGAATGGACACACACACACGAACATGACAGTGGCAGAAAGATCGAGGTTGAGTACGATTGAATGCACAGACGAACCTGAAAGTGGCCATTTTCGAATGTACAACTTTGTAAAAATACAAACACATGGAGCAGTATGCAAGAAAGAAATCAAACACACAACACAACTACTTACTTTTTTGAAGAACTCGCTTGATCTTTCTGTACTGATCGGCCTCCCTCAGTTTCAGGTCTGACCAGCGTTTCCTCAGTTGCTCCTTGGATCGTTGTACCCCAAAATGATTGTACAGTCTCCTCACAACTTTAGACATGATCTTGGCCTTGCGGACATTGGGGTTGAGGTAAGGCCCATACTTCCCATCATAGTCGCTCCTCTTTAATATGTCCACCATCTCCAACATTTCTCCAAATGACATATTGGAGGCCTTGAATTTCAGGCTCTGGGATCGGGACGTTTCTGCCTCCGGCCTTTCCTCGTCCTCCTCCTCGTTGCTGCAATATTTGGGGCGCACCTGCTGTGTCCCCGCCATGTGCTCTCCCCACTGCGCCGTAAAGAGAAGGGGTGGGGAATAGACGAGAAAGATCGTCAGGGGCGGGCGGAGTTTGACGCATGCGCATTGTATATAAAACGTCACACGCCTGTGTCGTAGCCACGATCTGTGAGACGAGGGGAGAGAAAGCTCACGCACAAGACGATCGCTATAACGAAGGTACAATTTGACTTTGGTACATAACTAGCCTAGACTGATTAGACCTTGAGGCTTCTTTATGGAGAAGATTAGGAGAGTTTAGCCTGACATAATTTATAGTGTTTTGTGTGGTGTTGTGTCTTGCAGAGATTATGAAGGGATTCAACGACGTGAGTTTTCTCCCCCTGTTCATTGAGAAATACAGGGAAATTCCCCTTTTATGGCAGGCCAAACACCCCAATTACGGCATCAAACCAAAGAGGTACGCAGCCCTGCTGGAACTTGTGGAATTTGTAAAGCCAAGGTTCCCCACAGCAACTGTTGGTGATTTAAGAAAGAAAATTGGCAGCCTGAGGAGTGCGTATATCAGGGAGCGCAAGAAGGTCCTGAAGTCCCAAGAATCTGGAGCTGCAGCAGATGAGGTCTATGCCCCAAGCTCTGGTACTATGACAGTCTCCATTTTCTCAAAGACCAGACTGATGTCACGGAGCCACTCTCGCCTCCTCCTTCCACGCTTCCTTGCGCGCAGGCCACCCCTGATGAGGCTTTCGAGGAGCAACCTGGGCCTTCCAGTCTGGAAGATGTGGAGGAGCCCAGCTTGAGCCAGGTATAGTAGTTTGGGAACCATTTTTGTGAAAAAGGAATGATGTTCACTTAATTCAGGATCCCCAATTGCTTAGTTCCTAACGTGTTTGACATATCAACAGACAGTAGTGTTGGAGACATTTGGGGCAAGAATATAAACTGCAGGGCTGAGAATTGTATGGTTTTCTATTTGTAACCATTTTGCAACAGTCACTAGATGAAAATTGTGTGTGTTTGATGAACAAATAACTGAAACTATGTCCCTTTTTCATACACAGGAAGACCTCAGCCAGGAGGTGGCTGTGGAATGTGGCAGTCAGGAGGAGGCAGGGGTTAGTGGCAGCCAAGAGGTGGGTAGTGGCAGCCAACAGGGGGGTAGGCCTTGGAGCCTGACTGACTCCCAAATCCCTCCCCTCCGCCTTCCCTACAAAAGGGCGAGAAGGGGGGGGGGTGAGGCGGGAGAGTCAGCGCTCCGGATGATCAGAGAGGCTTCAGCCTCCCTACATGCCACACCCACCGACGAGGAGGCCTTTGGCTCCGTGGTTGTCACGAAAATGATGGGTATGGAGGCGGGGCAACGCAACATGTGTGAGGGGGTCATCCTCAAGGTCCTAAATAAGGGTATGGCTGGGGAGATGACCCCACTCACACATGTTTGCCATAGTGACCATGCTCCGCCTCCTCCTCCTCCTCCTCCTTCTGCCACCCCACCAGCAACACAGCCACAGCGTGCAAGGAAGCGTGGAAGGAAGACCTGAGAGTGACGACCTGGATTCAGTCTGGTCTGAGAGAAGATGGAGCCTCTCGTAGTACCAGAGCCTGGGGACCTAGATGGCATCTGCTGCAGTTCCGGATTTTTTGGATTTCAGGACCAGATAGCACTCCCCTTTAAGATACGTACTCCTCAGGCCCCCAATTTTAGAAGCTTCAAAAATGATGGTTGCCGTGGGGGTCCAAGGCTTTGCAAATTCCCCAAGTTTCTTCATCGCTGCGTTCCTCTTTGGTTTGTTGCTGAGACCTAAATAAAGGTATTTTTGATTTGAAATTATCATTGCCTATGTGTTTTACTTTTCTACAATGACAGTTTTTCTGTGAGTAGGCTGGTACATTTCACTAATAATAAAGTATAATTAACAAGGGGCACCAACAACAAACAAACTCCTAGTAAATTTTAGCAACAAATACAAATGTTAATAATGTTGTTTTGCTAAGTTGAGACACACAACCCCCCTCAAAAAAAAAAAAAAAAACATCTCCTTAAAATATGTATTCCACAAAAAAAAAAAGATAAATCATCCAAAAAATATAACAAAGATTCTTTTACGATCTGAGTAAAAATAAACATGGAGTGTAGAAATCCTGAAAACTAATAAAGAACTAAGTTTGTGAGAAGTGCGGGTGAATAGGAGCAGCTAAAACATGTCATTCTTCTTGCATTGTAAAGAAAAAGACAATGCGCTGCATTAAAGACATTTTAACATTGCAGCGTGACGAATGTGCTGTGTCGATTAGGAAAGGTAGTTTTACCTGACCGAGCGCTTCCGTCACAGAATTTCTTCTGAGCATGCGTAGCACTTTGTCCGTCGGACTACCATACACACGATCGGATTTGGTGTGATCGGACCTTGTTGTCGAAAAATCTATCCAGCAGGAGATAGGACTTTGTCCGTCAGACAATCCGAGGTACACTGTCCGATGGTGCCTACACACGGTCGGATTTTTCGACAACATTGTCCGATAGGACAGAATCCATGCGAAAATCCGACCGTGTGTATGGGGCTTTAGGCTATAACCGGCAGCGCTGATCAGTGTGTGGACCTCGAATGTGTGGAAGGGGGAATTGAGTCTGTTTTTTTTTGTTCACCCATTGATTGAACAAAAAAAAAAACGGTATTATTGCTGGGCTGCCTTAGACAGATATAATCTTAGGTTTCCTTCACATGGCTGTAAAAAGACACTTATATATGTGTTTTTTAATTACAGATCTAAGTTCTGCATTGTTTTCAATGGAGCCATTCACATGTAGGCAGCTGCTTAGGGGTGTGTGGTAAAAATGAAGTTCACATTATTTTTACTGTATTGTTCAAGAGGGATGCAAAAAATGTGCTGGTATATTTGTTCTGGCAGTATTGTGTTAAGCCTCATACACACAATCGGATTTTCGTCAGGGAATTGTTTGATGACAGACTGTTTGCCTAAAATCCGACCATTAGTACGCTCCTTCAGACAATTGTTGGCCAACTTTTCGCCAACAAATGTTGGATGGCAGGCTAGTAAATTTTCGGCAGACAACGGTCTGTTGTCAGATTTTCGTATTGTGTGTACACAAGTCAGTCACACAAAAGTCCAAAGTACGGGGGCGTGACCGGACGTGAATGCTGAGAGAGTGATGAGAGATGTGGGCTGAGTGAGGACAGGTGTGCGTTTTCCTCCCTTCCGCCCTGTTAATGTGCTCACTCTATCATGCTGATACGCTGGATACATGAAGGGACACATACCTCGTGAAATATTCCGTGAAAACCATGCTTTAAGGAGAGGCTTGTCCGGATAGAGCTGGGAGTGCAACTGCAGACCTTACAGATCTTACATCTACAGATCTTATTGCGGCAGAGAGAGAGCCTGTGCAGAGCCGGAGTGCAGTGTGGTGGGGGAGCCCCTGGGGGACTGGGCAGAGCCTAGCAGGGCTCCGAACGCCTCCGGAGATTACCGAAGGACGTCTGACGTCACACACAGAGCGCCGAACCGCGCGCACCACAGGGGAGAACCAGAGGATAGCTGCGGCGGTGAGCGGTGAGCGGACCACGGTGCTGCAGTTGCGGCGCTGGGGGATACACGAGACGCCGGTCTGTGCCCTACGAGAGTGTTGGAGTGGAGGAGGTTGGACTAGGGGGATAAAACTGTTACCCCGTGGAGTGCAGCCCAACTGCAAGCTGGACAGGTGGTGAAGTGCTGGACTCCCAGAACACGCAGGGCACGTGAGTAAAATTCACATGAAAGTACCTCAAATATCTAAACCCGGTAGCAATTGTACTTTTGAATTGTTTGAGGACAGCCACTCAGGAAAGTGTTTTTCTTTCTTAAACGCTAGCACTTAATACATATGGAACTAGTTGTAACAATGTTGAAATATTAACTCAGAGACTGCATCCAGTAGACACAGATAAAAGCTCCCTGTGGCAACTCTGTTCCCCTTTTTTTCTTGCCCACTCTCTCTCTTTCCATCTGGCATTCAAGCAAGGAAACCAGCATTAAATGGACAGTCCATGTTTTGAAGCCTTAAATATGCTGATTGCTACTCCATGATAAATCGCGGTTAAGCGGAAAACCAGGAGCTTGATACCCCCTGTCGCCCCCCCCCCCCCCACCTTCCAGCCAGGAAGAGGAGAAGGGGGGAAGGAAAAAGGAGAGAAAGGGGAAACGGATAGTTCAAACAATCTCGCCAACAATCCTGCAGACAATACTACTATACCCCTTTTTGGGCTCCCCCTCTTCTTTTTTTTTTTTTTCCCTACCTTCGGTCAATTAGGGAATTAAGCCATGCAGCACTTACGATCGGCTAAAGAGAAAAATCCCCAACAAACGGCTGCGGCTACAGCAGCGGCAAAACTGGAGCAATACGCACACACCCCGGCTCAGACACCATCAAAAAAGAGCTCACAGATCAAAGCACAACAAGGGGGTCCGACAGAAAAAGTCTAGGCCAGGGCCACGCAAGTAGTACAACGCTACCAGTAGCAATGGCTAAACCACTGGGTAACAAAGACAATGGAAGCAATTTAAATGACACAGGAACAACAGAGCCCCGCCAACCCTCAGAGACAGAACCTACACTGAAAGACGTATTTCTGGCTGTTAACGCATGTAATAGCTCAGTTAAGGAGCTGTGTGACCAAATGAAAAGTGTGAAGAAGGATCTAGTATTGGTCAGACTAGAGCTGGAAAAAACAGCTCAGAGAACAACAGCCCTAGAGGAGCGAATAAGCCATGTAGAAGACGAGATATCCCCTTTAATAATTGAAATAAAGAGCATGAGAGAACAGATAACTAGGCACGCAGCAAAATTTGAAGATTTGGAAAACAGATTGCGCAGGGACAATGTGAGAGTGGTGGGACTACCAGAAAGGAGTGAAGGTCCAGATCCTATAGAATTCTTGGAAAAATGGCTAGTTGACCTCTTTGGAAGAGAATCTTTTTCGACAACGTTTTCCATTGTAAGAGCTCACAGAGTTCCTTTTAGAGCTCCTCCAGACGGGGGCTTCCCTAGACCTCTACTGATGAAACTTTTAAATTATAAAGACAAAGTCTCACTGTTACGAAAAACAAGGGAAGCAGGTACTATCCTACTCAACGGGACTAAGATCTCATTTTACTCGGACTTCTCGCCAGAACTGCAGAGACACAGGGCCGGGTTTGTACAGGTCAAGCGCACCTTACAAAGGCATATGCTGTGCTCTACCCCACAAGGTTGCGGGTGACAGCGTGGGGGGATCCCAGATTTTCTATTCCCCAGAAGCAGTGGAGAAGTGGATGGAAGAAAATAGGGACAAATTCACGACAAATTAAAGAGAGGGGGGGGGGGGGGGAGGGACGAGAGGGGGAAAAAATTTTGTGAAGCTGGTTTCATATATATATATATATGCATTAATGGTGGTTTTCTGTTTTTTTTTTCCCTTCTTTTCTCTTGGATAAAAAGTACCTAACAATATATCACTGGGAGAGGGAGGGAGACAAACGCACACAAATATTGTATGGGTGGAATGGTTGAGAATGTGGGTAAGCAAGTATGGGAAATGGTCACTTGGAAACCTCCAGGGGGACACCTGGTAAGGTGGGGGGGGTGGGTGGGGGGGGGGGGGGGGGATGGGGGGGGGGGGGGGGGAAACACGGAGTAAAACAATTAACACAAAAAGGGAGGGGGGAAAATATAGGTATAATGCGAAGAAGTATCACTAGAAAGGATAAGGAAAACACAAGCATGAAGAATAGACACACACACATGAAGTCAGGGAGTGAAGTACGGGTAACAATTTTTGTTATCTGCCTGGGTCAATCTCTGTCCATATTTGGTCACAAGGGTTGCAGTGGAAAAGGAGAGGCAAAGGGGATGGGCACTGAGACACGAAAAAACAAGAGGACCTTATTTCTTTTTTTTTTTTCTTCTTTTCTTCTTCATTATGGAAGCTTGAGTCTGCTCTTGAACAGGCGGTTATTGCAGGAGGGGCAACTATCTTACCCCATGAAAAAAAAATGATGACATTGAACTTAGGTACATGGAATGTTAGAGGAATGGGGACGCCAGCTAAGAGAACAGCAATTTTCTCAACACTAGAAAGCTATGGGGTGGGACTGATCTGTCTCCAGGAGACTCACTTGACCAAACAAACCGCCCCGCTCCTGCAAAGCAGGAAATACCAGTGCCAGTATCATTCAGTATACTCCTCATATAGTAGAGGGGTAAGTATACTGGTAAGGGCGGGGGTGAACTTCTCCTGTAGACAGATCAGCATAGATGAATACGGGAGATATATTTTTTTGCACTTTATGATTGATGGGGTCACATATGTCTTGGCGAATATTTATATCCCCCCACCATTTAAATTAGAAGTGATGCTTAGACTGAACGATTTTCTTTTGGACAAAGGGGATGTCCAGATTCTGAAGTTCTGGACAGAGACCTAGATAGGTTCCCCGCACGAAGGGCCCTCGAAACCATAGGGAAGTGTAAACTGAGCCAATTCATGGAAGTGGGGCTAATAGATATATGGAGGGCGCGTAATCCCATAGCCCGGCAATATACATGCTACTCCGCTACTTACTCTATACTCTCGAGGATAGATTTGGTCCTCTGGAATGAGAGAGCGTCACAAATTATAGAAAACATTATATTCTGGCCTAGGGGAATATTTGATCACTCTCCAATAGTAGCGACAGTACAAACAGGGGAAAAAAGAAATTGGAGGGAGTGGAAAATAAACCCCAACTGGTACGAACTAATTAAAGAGGCAGACGGGGTTCTTCCCAAACTAAGAGAATTCATGGAATTTAACTCAGGTACGGCACGGCCAAGAGTAACATGGGATACCCTAAAAGCATTCTTAAGAGGGATACTGATTCAGCAAATAGCAAAATTTAATAAAGATGCCAGAGTAGAGGAAGAAAGATCCCAAAGGGAGACACTAGACGCAGAAAACCATTATATAATAGATGCAACAGAGGTAAAGAAAAAGATATGGCTGGATAAGCAACAGGAGCATAAATTGGTAATCATGAGGAAGGCTGAAACAAATAGACTCCTTCAGCGGCAAGCGATTTTCGCAGAAGGAGAAAGTGTGGGCAAGATGCTAGCGTGACTAGTAAAGTCTAATTCCCCCCCCGTCTACCATTCAGGCTATAAGAGGGGAGGGAGGAGAAATTATCTCCAACTCCACAGGAATAGTCCAGCTCTTTAGAGCCTTCTATAAAAATCTTTATACAGCCCAGAAGGTTGGCGTGGAGAGATCAATGGACGATTTCCTGGGGAGATTGGAGATCCCACGTATTACACAGGAGGAGAGAGAGGAGCTGGAGGCCCCAATAAGTCTTGCAGAACTGCAACAAGCAGTGGGTAATATGGCAAATCAGAAATCCCCCGGCCCGGATGGCCTCCCAATTGAGATATACAAGCAATACGGTGAAGTTCTGCTACCGGAGTTATTAAACACATGGGAGGATGTGTTTAGGGAGGGACGTCTACCAGCCTCTATGTTAGAGGCAACAATTATAGTCCTGCTAAAAGAGGGAAAAGATCCACTGGATGTTGCGGCATATAGACCAATATCTCTCCTCTGCTATGATGCAAAGATCCTGGCCAAGGTTCTGGCAACTAGGCTAAACAAAATCATGGCAAGAATAATCCATCCAGATCAGACAGGGTTTATATCTGGCCGCTCGACAAGTATCGACATCAGAAGAGCTTTCCTGAACATACAGGATCCGGTGGTGAATGGGGGGCCAAGGGCGATAATGACACTAGACGTGACCAAGGCTTTCGATAGTGTGGAGTGGGGATATTTGTGGAGGGTAATGGAAAGGTTCGGATTTGGTCCCTCATTCACCAGGTGGATAACGCTGTTATATGAGAAACCCATAGCCAGACTAAAAATCAATAATGAAATATCGGAGGTGTTTGAATTAGAGAGAGGGACAAGACAGGGGTGTCCTTTATCACCCCTGCTCTTTGCCCTGGCAATGGAACCCTTGGCCATTGCCATAAGAACCAACCCTGACATAAGGGGATTTAGTAAAAAGGCGGGGAGCGAAGAAAAGATCGCACTATATGCGGACGACGTGTTGCTATTCTTAGGAGATACTGGCAGATCACTGATAAATGCTTTTAGGGTAGTGGAGGAATTTGGCATGTTCACCGGCCTAGAGATAAATAGGGAAAAATCGGAACTCTTGCCTATAGATACCATTAGTCATCTAACAATATCAGGAATATCCCAGATAGCGGTAGTGGATACGGTGAAATATCTAGGGATAACCTTAACAAAGGACCCCAATCAGTATATAAGTAAAAATCTCGTACCACTGTTGGCTAAATTTAAAAAAAAAAATTCGGTTTGGAGGCACTTTCCTCTGTCGGTAGCGGGGAGATGTGGGTTAATTAAAATGATATGGATGCCACAACTTCTGTACATACTACACAACTCCCCGATATGGATAGACAGGAAGTGGTTCCAAAAAATTGAGACCCTTTTTAGGGAATTAATTTGGAAGGGGGGCCAGGCTAGAATCCGCCTTAGTACTCTTCAACTCCCAGTAGGGGCAGGGGGATTTGCGGTCCCACGCCCAGAATGTTACTACTGGTCATCCCAATTGCAGCAACTTACGGGGTGTGGTGTCTTAGAAGGGGGTAACCCAAACGGAAAAATAATAGAGTCCAGACATAGCACAATAATAGAGGCACTAGAGGCGGATTCCTTCCGAGTTAAATACCCCACAATAAAAATGTTAGTCAAACTCTGGACAACAATTAAAAAGAAAATGTGCTATAGCGGAATGTCTGATTATACTCCCCTATGGGATAACAATAATCTAAAGGAAGTCCTCCAGGTGGGGAAAAACAGTGAGTGGGAACACCGGGGAATTAAAAGACTGAGACAACTATACAATGGCAATACAATCAAAAAATTTAGTGAGCTGGTAAAAGAATTCAATATAACACAGGGTACATTTTATTTTTACATGCAAATACGACATGCCCTCGATGCCCAGTTTCTGGGTCTTCCATTGATATGGAACGAGACTCATTTATGGCAAAGTATACTACACTTAGGCTCCATGAAGGGACTGATAACAGAGATATATGGGCAGATAACTCACAAAATGAATTCAGGAGGAAAACTTCATAACGTAAAATTAAAATGGGAAGAAGACATAGGTGCAATAACGAATGATCAGTGGAAAAGAATATTAGAGAGTGCCCCGGCTATATCAGTCTCCCCCCCGCAGAGGATATCCCATCTGATGTTGGTCAATAGGGCTTACTATACACCTAAACGGCTGTTTAAGTTTGGCAGGAGAGCGGATGATAAATGCCCGAGATGTCAGGAGGCAGGGGACCTCCTGCATATGATGTGGAAGTGTCCTAAACTATTCCGGTATTGGGAAGGGGTGACCAACACCTTAAGAGATGTATTTGCAATTAAACTAGAAAAGGAGGCCATGGTGTGTATACTGGGATTTAGAAGAGAATGGGGAGAGAGGAAGAGCACCACGGTAGCAATCTTAAGAGGCATGTTCCAGGCCAGGAAATTGATTGCAATGAACTGGCAATCAAAAGAGCCCCCTACAGTAAATAATTGGATTAATACAATAAATGAGACCCTATGCCGGGAAAGAACAGTATATTTAAAAAGAGGCAACCTTAAAGAATTTGATAGGATGTGGGGTTTATGGATGACCAAAAAGGGCCCCCCTGCGTAAACAAGACAATAATTAAGAAGCTTCACTGGATAGGGTAGCCAACAAGAAAGAGAAATGCCAGTTGCTTGCCACGGTTGGGGAAGAGGTGAATAGGTCACTGAAGTGCTTGTGGATGACGGGGGTGGGGGGGGGGGGGGGAGAGAGAGAGGGGGAAAAAAAAAATTTTCTTTTTTTTTTTTTTTTTTCCCTCTCTCTCTTCCTCTACTCCTTTCCCCTTTATAGAGAACAGGTGATAGGGAGTAGTTAAACACAAATGTATCAATATAATGGGATGGGGAGGGGCTGGGTGGGGAAGAGGGGGGGAGCAACAAATTGATAACACATAAAGGAAACGAGTTGGATGCAGTATAGACAAGCGGTAGGAAATGACTGTATGAAGTTAATTCGCAGTAATCTCTGGGTAAAATATGACTCTGTGTTTAATGAGAATTGTCTTCTTGTTTTTAACTAGTAATAAGAGAATGTCCTACGGTATGTTTTTGTACTAAAAAGTGTGATAACTGTAAATTGTAAAAAAGGTGAATAAAAATTTAAAATTATAAAAAGAAAAAATTGGGCTAACTTTACTTTTCTCTTTTTTTATGTAAGATCTCTGTGCAAATACGGTGTGACATAAAGAATTGCAATGACCGTCATTTTATTCTCTAGGGTGTCTAAAAAAAAAAATATATAAAGTTTGGGGGTTCTAAGTAATTTTCTAGCAAAAAAAATGATTTTAACTTGTAAACAACAAGTTAAAAAAGGGTCTCGGTCTTTAACCGCTTGCTGACCAGCCACCGCAGTTTTACTGTGGCAGAATAGCACGGCTGGGCGACACTACGTTACCTTATGTCACTTCGCCTTTTGGCCAATAGGGGCATGGGCACTCGCATCAGCTCCGGGCACATGCCACAGGCGCGATGACCACCGGGGTCCCGCGATCGCTCGTGAATAAGCGAGAACCGGGATCCTTGTGTGTAAACACAGATCCTGGTCCTTTCAGGGGAGAGGAGACAGATCGTGTGTTCATACTATGTATGAAAACCGATCTCTCTCTCCTCCTAGACAGTCCCATCCCCCCACAGTTAGAAACACACACGCCCCCTAGTGTTAACCCCTTCCCTGCCAGTGACATTTACACAGTAAGCAGTGCATTTTTATAGCACTGATCGCTGTATAATTGTCAATGGTTTAAAAAATGTGTCAAAAGTGTCCAATGTGCCCGCCGCAATGTGGCAGTCCCGATAATAATCACAGATCGCCACCATTACTAGTAAAAAAAAAAAAAAATTATAATAAAAATGTCATAAATCTATCCCCTATTATTGTGATTTTTTTTTTACCAAAAATATGTAGAAGAATACATATCGGCCTAAACTGAGGATAAAATATGTGGGATATTTATTATAGCAAAAAGGAAAAGATATTGTGTTTTTTTTTCAAAATGTACGCTTTTCTTTTGTTTATAGTGCAAAAAATAAAAACCGCAGAGGCGATCAAATACCTCCAAAAGAAAGCTCTATTTGTGGGAAAAAAGGACATCAATTTAGTTTGGGTACATCGTTGCACGACCACACGACCGCACGACTGTCAGTTAAAACGACGCAGTGGCGAATCACAAAAAATGGCCTGGTCATTGAGCAGCCAAATCTTCCGGGACTGAAGCGGTTAAAGTGATTGTAAAGCTTTGATTATTAAAAAAAATAAAAAGAAATAACAAGCATATCATACTTACCTCCACTGTGCAGTTTGTTTTGCAGAGTGGCCCCGAACACCATCTTCTGGGGTCCCTCGTGGCTCCTCCCCGCATCAGATAACCTTGCGGGCACGCCCCTGATTCCATCATTTCGCATCCATAGCTGCCGAATGTATGACTCGGCCCCGCCCCCGGCGCCCACGTCATTGGAGCCAATGGCTGCGCTGCTATCAATCTATCCTATCAAGAGCCGAGAGGCAGATGGGAAATTCTAGGGCTCAGTAAAACGGGGGGGGGGGGGGGGCTGGGGGGTGGTTCACTGCCAGGTGTTTTTTCACCTTAATGCATAGAATGCATTAAGGTGAAAAAACACAAGGGTTTACAACCCCTTTAAGTAGTTAAATAGTAAAAATTTTGACAGAGGTATATTTATCAAAATAAAAGTTGGGAAGTGGGATTTGATTTATTATAAAGGGACTGTTTCTCTAAATGAGGTCCAGTTAGAAGCTTCAGTATGTGTTCACGCATACTTCATAAAACAAACATTTTTTTTTTCCAGAGCATGGACGCACACGCAAACGGAAGAGGTCAGAGATGGCAGCCTGCATATTCCTTTTATGATTCCTTTAAACAACAAACAGGAATATTTTGCGCTTGTATTTCAAAGCTTGAAAACCAGAAGTACATCTGAATGAAAGCAGTTAGTGAAATGTGTATTTGTAGCAGCCTGAAGTGATTGTTTGCAAAGTTATTTATGTAGATGTTAAATTCACAAACTGATAAAGTATTACATGAAAGATATTTATTTCTGGCTGGAGGGCAGAACAATATAAAGTTATTTTAGAATAAACTTGTTTATTCTCCCAGCTGGAAAACATGGGTAATGCAGATTTGGAAATGTTTAGTTGCTAAAATTAATTGTTTTGTAAGAAACAGAGCAGAACGCTATTATTTATCAATAACTAGGACTGCAAGCTTGCAAATCTTCTTCTGTTGGTTCTGGATAGGGTCACTATTTGCAAAACCTGTGGTAAGAAGAAATTAACCTGGATAAGGCCCCTTTCACATGGGCAGACCTCAGTTTTTTTAGGCAAACCCTTTATTGTCTTCTATGGAATGGCAGATGTAAATGGCATGTGTCTGTTTACTAGGGATGGGCCGAACGGACCCCTGTGCCGAACGGACCCCTGTTCAGTTTGCACCAGAACTTTCATAACACTGCGAAAATTCGGACCCGGATAACAAACCCCATTAAAGTCAATGGGACTCAAACATCAAAATCAAAAGTGCCCATTTTGAAGGCTTATATGCAAGTAATTGGGCATACAATGGTTATAGGGGTCCGGGTCCTGCCCTGGGGGACATGTACCAATAAAAAAAAGTTAAAATGAGCAGTGATAAACAATTTTAAATGAGCAGTGATTTTTTGATTTTTAAAGTGAAAGCATAAAACTAAAAAAATTCCTTCCAATATAGTGCCTGGGGTCCCCTTATGCGGCGTACACACAAGCGGACTTTCCCACGGGATTGTCCGCTGGACTGAAGTCCGCCGGACAATCCGCCCGCGTGTGGACTAGGTTTTAAGTTTTGTTTTAAAATTATCCGCTGGACTTGGCAGTCCGGCGGACAATCCCGCCATTAGTATGCTAGTCCGCCGGACTTTTGGAAATGAACGGGCTTGCCGCTCATCGGAAAGTCCGTTCATTTAGCACGTGACTTCAGGTAGACGGGGCTAGCGAAGGCAGTGAATGCCGCCGCGCTAGCCCCGTCACCTGGCATGAATTTAAAGGGAATCCCCACGCCGAAAAAAACGGCGTGGGGGTCCCCCCCAAATCCATCTCAGACCCTTATCCGAGCACGCAGCCCGGCTGGCCAGGAAAGGGGTGGGGATGAGCGATCGCCCCCCCCCCTGAGCCGTACCAGGCCACGTGCCCTCAACATGGGGGGTGCCCTGGGGAAAGGGGGGCCGTGCGCCCCCCCACCCCAAAGCACCTTGTCCCCATGTTGATGAGGACATTGAGCAGCCAAATCTTCCGGGGCTGAAGCGGTTAAAGTGATTGTAAAGCTTTGATTATTAAAAAAAGAAAAAATAAATAACAAGCATATCATACTTACCTCCACTGTATATAGGACAAGGGAAGAAGAGGAAGAAGAAGAAGAAGGCGGCAGCGGCGGCGCAGAAAGCGACGACAGCGGCAAGAACAGAAGAGACCCCGGAAGACCCCCGAAGGAGGATCGAGACCCCCAGACGACGGCGGCGACGACCAAGAAGGTAGCCGGGCTCCTCTACTCTGTAAAAGAGCTAGGTAAAATAGCGGAGGAGTCCGGCGAGAAGACCCCCCAAGACGGAAGAAGACCCCCGGAGCAGTGCAATAAAATATTTTATACAATTGTGTGTTTTTTTTATTTACACTTTACACCATGTGACATGAGCATGTGACCCTGTCCCCTTGTCCCTATATAAGTCCCAGCACAGCGCGGCTCTGCCATTCCGGCCAGAGAGAGCGACGAGTCAACATCGGAAGAAGAAGAAGAAGAGGAAGAAGAAGAAAGGGCTGTCATGAAGAGGCCCTTGTCCTCATCAACATGGGGACAAGGTGCTTTGGGGTGGGGGGGCCGCTCTCCATATATGTTTTGGCCCCAAGGTAATCATTCACCATGTGATGCAGACGCTGCTGATGGGATATGGAAGCTGACAGCTGGGCGGCGAGGACTAAAAAAATTCCGAAATGCCTCACTTACGCCTTCTCCAGCGCTCCTCTCTTGACCAACAGAAGTCTCAAAACTACAACTTCCATGACACTGTAACCTACTGGAGTCAGGAAAAACGTTCAATAAAATCCTCTTTAACGTGTCCTCAAGAGATTTTATCTTCTACACTCTCTGTGGGGACGGGATGAGTTCTGAGACCTTCCCATTTAAAGGTAGTCAAGGAGGGTTGCCAACCAGTAATCATCTGTCTCCTTTATGCCACGTATTCTTGGGTCCTTTCGAAGGCTTTGAAGCATGAGGTTGCCCATGCGCCTCAAATTTGCTGTGGCTTGAGAAGCAGACTCCATGGGGGTCACTCAGGATGACAGCATCTGGAACTTCCTCCTCCCAGCCATGTACTACTCCCAAGGGTCCTGGAGTTGGAAAGCCATCGCTCACAGATTGACGCATGTCTTCATCTTCTTCGAAGCCTATGAAACTGCCAGAATCCTCCTCCACATCCTCCTCCCCTCTCTCCTCCTGTGTGTTCTGTGACATAGGAATGATGGTGTCTGAATAAAGTGGGCCTTGAGAGGAAAGGAAGTCCTTCTCTTCCTCCAGCTGCTCTGCCTCCAGTGCCCTGTCCATAATGCCACGCAGAGTCTGCTCCAGCAGGAGCACAACAGGGATTGTGTCACTGTCACGGCTAACCATCCTTGTGGTCTCCTCAAATGGTGACAATACAGTGTATGCATCCTTAATGTGGGGAAAAAAAGCCAAGGTGACCTGAGCCTGTCGTCGTGCCACATTCGCACATGTACTTGTTGACAGCCCTCTGCTGCATGTATAGCCACTGCAGCATTGCCAACGTCGAGTTCCATCTGGTGGGCATGTCACAAATCAGGCTGTTCTTGCTGAATTTCAGCCAACCGAGCACTGGCTGTGTATGACTGCCTGAAATGGCTACAGATTCTTCTGGCCAGCTTTAGCACATCTTGCAACCTTGGGTACGTATTTAGGAAACGCTGCACCACCAAATTGAAGACATGTGCCAGGCGGACAGGAGTTTTGAGCCATTATCGCACACCATCATTCCTGGCTCCAGCCGGCGTGGTATGAACCACCTCTGGGCCTGTCCCTGCAGAGATGCAAGAATCTCTGCTCCGGTGTGGTTCCTGTCCCCTAAAAACACTAGCTGAAGCACTGCATTGCACCTTTTAGTCTAACCTGATGTTCAAAGGACAATTCTGCAGAGGAAGGCATGGAGGTGGCGGAGGAGGAGGGGGTAGAGCTGACAGGTCTGGCATCACCACCACCATCTGTATGGAGACGTGAAGGCACAACAAGCTGCAGCACTGAGCCCTGTCCTGCATCCTTTCGAGTTGAAAGCAGCGCTACCCAGTGTGCTGTGAACTAAATATATCGTCTCTGCCCATGCTTGCTGGACCACGTGTCAGCAGTAAGGTGGACTTTACAGCCGACTGCCTTGCCCAATGATGGCAGAACATTCCCTTCCACGTGATGGTAGAGAGATGGAACGGCCTTACGTGAAAAGTAGTAGCGACTGGGAACCTGCCATTGTGGTACAGCATATTGTGGGAATTCACGGAAGGGGGAAGAATCCACCAGGCTGAAAGGCAGTAGTTAGAGAGCCAACAGCCTTGACAAGCTTTCATTTAGACGCTGGGCATGTGGGTGGCAGGGACTGTATTTTTTTTCCGCTGCAGCAGATGGGGCAGAGAAATTTCCCGGCTACAGTCTATAGCTGGTGGTGTGCTGCTGGCAGATGTGCTGCTAGGACCTGGGACACCCTGTGCTATACCATCATCCCTGTCAGTGGAGGCTGCTGAGAGGTAATGACTGGGTATAGCAGGGGCAGGCTCAAGTGGGTAAGGAGGAGGAGGAGGGACAGATTTGTGCCCCTTTTGTGTGGCTTTTAGGTGCTCTTGCCAATGGGCTGAGTGGTTGGGCGTTAAATGCCTTGTTGAGCATGTGGTACCCAAATGGCTGGTGTTTTTGCCACGTTTGATGTGCCTGAGACACAGTTTGCAGATAGCACCAGTGCAATCTGCTGCAGAAGTGCTGAAAAAGGCAAGATATCAGCTGCAGAATGTGATGGAATAGGGCGGCTGCTCCCTACTCTTTTTTGATGTCGGCCTCCTTGGAGTTTTGCTGCCTCACCTTCAGTTTCCTCCTCTGCTAAATCTGGCACCCAAGTCGCATCAGTGACCTCATCATCATCTCCATCATCATCATTACCGCTGGAGACAACTTGGCAATATGCTGCGGCTGGGAGAACATGAATGCCAATTTGTCTACCAGTGTTCTCCTCTCTCTCTAGGCTCATGTTCCTGTCATCCTCAACCTACATCGATTTAGAACCAACATCTAAATCCAGTAATGGCTGGGCATCATCAAGGTGTAAGTGGCTGACGCTGAGGTCCATGGCTGATGTTGGTGCTATGGCAGGAACAGATGTGGAAAAGGAGGCAGGTTTATCCACTCTGGCAACAGCAGGGGACTCTGCACACTTGTCTCTGTTTGCGTGACAGAGGATGAGGAGGATGAGGAAGGTTTAGTAAGCCAGTCCACCACCTACTCTGCATGCTGTGGCTGGATAGCACGGGCAAACTCACTAAACACAGAATGATGCCCTGCCTGAGGACTGACCACCACGTCTACCTTTGCCTGTGGACACATTTGTTGCTGGCCCCCTTACAGTGCCAAAGGTACGTCTGCCTTTCCTTGTTGTCCTTTCCAGACATTATTGGGAGGGAGAGGGCGGTGCTTATAAGCAAATGTAAAGAAGAAGTAGAAATCTGTACGTAGATGCACTTTAATTAATGTAAAGTGTTTTTTTGTGCACTTTAACTTGAGTACTCACACTACACAGACACACTCCACGGATATACTATAATATACTGCAATATAATGCGCCAAACGTAGAGTGACGCATGGAACTATATGGCATTAAACTTGCAGTAACGCACACAGAAGTAAATGGCGTTAAACTTGCAGTAACGCTCACAGAAGTAAATGGCGTTAAACTTGCAGCAATGCACACAAAACAATATGGCGTTAAACTGGCAGTAATACACACAGAAGTAAAAGGTGTTAAACTTGCAGTAACGCAAACAGAAGTAAATGGCGTTAGACTTGCAGTAACGCAGAAAACGATATGGCGTTAAACTGGCAGTAATGCACACAAAACTATATGGCGTTATACTGGCCGTATGTATTAGGGGGCAAAATTAGGGGAAGATTTGTGCTAGGAGGGGAGAATTGGGAGGGGGGGGGATTTGTGCTGGGAAGGGTAAATTAGAGGGGTGTGTGCTAAGAGGATTTGAGGGGATTTGTGCTAGGAGTTTTTTTTGGGGGGGGGGGTTAGTACTAGTAGAGGGATTTGGTGGGAGAGGATTTGTGCTGGGAGGGAGGATTTAGGGAGAGGATTTGTACTAGGGAGAACTTACACGAGGAGTAGGGATTTGGGGGGAGGTTTTATGCTAAGAGTGGGTGTTTGGGGGAGAGGATTTGTGCTAGGAGAGGGGACTTGGGGGGGAATTTATGCTAGCAGGGGGATTTGGAAGGAAATCAGATATATGCTAGGAGGGGTGATTTGTGGGAAATTGGGGGGGGGGGGATTTGAACTGGAAGGTGAGATTGGGGGACACTTCATAATTCTCTGCCTATAGGCTCCTGAGATGTAAATCCGGCCCTGTCTGCGATGTGAGATCACTGCTGCTATTCTCATGAGATTTGGTAAGATCAATACTGTGCTGCTCATTATTCTCCTCAGGCTCTACCAAGATGGCCACCTCCACAGAGAAGCATAGTAAAGAACAAGGCATGGTAAGTCAGTAATGGGGAAAAATCAGACATAGAAAGACCACACTGCACTGGTGACTAGTCCTTTGCCTGTTGCATTCCCAATGTCTCATTACATTAGATGTAAATTAAATGAGCGACATTTGTTTTATTAACACACTGTGTATGATAAAATATTGTCAATTTTAGTTCTTAAAGGGACACTAAAGGAATTTTTTTTTTTTTTTTAAATAACAAACATGCTATACTTACCTTCACTGTGCAGCTAATTTTGCACAGAGGGGCCCCAAACCTGGTCTTCTGGGGTCCCTCGCGGCTCTCTCGGCTCCCTCCCGCAAGGACTCCACAACTTCATGCGAGCTCCCTTGCATGCTGTAGAGTGCTTGCGGGCACGCTCCCATGATACAGCTGGCGGCTATAGCTGCTCACTGTATCACTCGGCCTGCGCCCCGGCATGCCGCGTTATTGGATTTCATTGACAGCAGTGCAAGCCAATGGCTGCGCTGCTTTCAATCCATCCACTCTAGCCAATCAACGGCCAGGGTGATCGGCGAAGAGGACGTCGGAGGCGAGCGCGGGACTTTTGAGGGGCCAGGTAAGTATAACGGGGGGCCTGGGGGGCCGGCATTGACGGATGTTTTTTCACCTTAATGCAAAGAATGCATTAAGGTGAAAAAACTTTTACCTTTACAACCCCTTTAAAGTAGAAGTCCACCCTAACACTAAAATCCCTGCATCTACAGACATCCATGATCTAACACTAACCTATTTAACCCTGTAAAGAAGAAATCTCAATACATACCTTTTCTGAAGCCGATCTGACCTGACTCCACGCTAAGCAGTCAGTGGCGGCTTCACTGCGGATTTGGGTGCAGAGGAGGCAACCGACAATGGAAGCCCCATAGTAACTCTATGGATGACATCACTCCCCATTCATTTTACAGCCGTTGTCAGCTGTGTCCTCTGCGCTTCTGCGCTGGAGACCAGACTGGATTGGCTTTAGAAAAAGTATCTATACAGATTTCTTCTTTACAGGGCTAGATAGGTTAGTGTTAGTGGATGTCTATAGATGTGGTTTTAGTGTTAAGGTAGACATCTACTTTAATAAAATAATTACTTTCACCTTATACTCATCCTATGTTGCAACTCACTGCTAGTGTTCTCCTGCAGCCTCTTTGCAACCACTACACGTACGCTCAGGACAGATTTTCTAAGGGTGACAAAAATGAATGGTCCTTAAGTGTTGAAACACCCAGTTGTAGTCTCAAGCAGAAGCCTTTTTGATGGTGTTATAATGCAGTAGCACAGTTGGAATGTAAGGCGTTGGTGTTGTCACCCTATAACAAGAAGCACCAGAACAAAGACCTTTATGGCAGAATCAACGGGTATTATTGAAATGAAAGCAGAAGATAAAAGATATTGAATACTACTTTTGAAATGACATGTTAAATGCATGAGATTTTGGTGATTGAATTTACATAAACGTTGATGTTTAATGACAAATAATGTTTAATGTGTTCTTAAAAGTCACTCATTTAAATACCAGAATATGATTTAAAACCAGTCTTCTGTAATCACCTTGTTAAGAAGTACTCAGAGTGGGAGAGGGAAAGGGGTAGCACTAGAAGCCAATTAAGCTTTGCTGCAGACACATGTGGTGATAATTAACCACTTCAGTACCAGGCACTTTTACTCCCTTCCTGCCAAGGCCAATTTTCAGCTTTTAGTGCTGTCGCACATTGAATGACAATTGCGTGACCATGCAACACTGTAGTCATATGACATTTTTTTTAAAAAAAATTCACATAAATAGAGCTTTCTTTTGGTGGTATTTACTCACCACTGGGTCTTTTATTTTTTGAAAAACAAATGAGAAAAGACCTACTTTTTTGGATAGGCAGCACTGATAGGCAGCACTGATGGGCACTGATAAGCTGCACTGATGGGCATGCATTGGCACTCTTGGGACTGCACTGATAATCAGGGAACTAATGATTAGTGGCTTGATTATCAGTGTAAATGTCCCCTGCCACACTTGCTGGTTACTGGCCTTCCTTTTCTTTGTGAGGAACTGAATGCCGATAACTGGCAAGTTTTTTTACATGTGGTCAGTTGTTATTGGACACAGCTGATCACATGATAAAGGCTGCTGTGATTGCCCCTTTACCTCAATCTGTGATCAGCTCTGTCTGAAAGACACAGTCAGCCATTGCAGGGTGTGCCCGACGCACCCCAGGGTGCGCTCAGGAGACGTTTTCTGAGAGGACATCCATGGACGCCCTCCCAAAACAGCAGACAGCTGTAAAAGATAGGTAAGGCAGAGAGGTCATATAAAACACCACATCCCAATTTTTCTAAAACATGAAGTAGGGGAAGGGGGGTAACAACCCCCGGGACTTTAATGGTGTTAGAAATAGAAGGAGTAGGAAACACAGTTACAAAATCAATAAAATTAATTATTTTATTAAAGGAGTAAAAAACATGAGGACATTAGACCATCCATATCATGAATTGTATGTTCCATTAGTGAGCACATATGCAGACACTACCACTCAACATGTTTCGCTTTTTGATGCTTCTTCAGGAGTTTTTAGGTGGAATGCATAATATGCTATGGATAACAAAAAACCTCATGTTGGTTATTTTGATCAACAGAAAAAATATATATATATATTGTACATATTGGCATACTTTAGGCATGCAGATAATCAAGAAATACATCAATAATCAAATTGAAACAATTATACATAAAGTATATTAATGTGGAAGGAAATTAACTCTACCTGGACTGCATAAAATCATAAATATACTCGATTGAAATGGAGAAATTGCACGTCCCATATGGATTCTGAGTGCCCCGCCTAGAGGTTTATTTTACGTGTGATAGCAGGAGGAGATGAATTAGGATTTTAAGACACAGATTTCCCGAAGAAAGGAACAGGAAAGTATGTAATAACGAGATTGGATATCTAATGTAAATATTAAACAAGCAAACTGCAAAAGGTAGCTAGATATAATTACATGAGGATTAACTCAGATCCACTGTTGAAAAGATTGAATCAATATTATAATCCTGCCGATTAATAGTTAAATGCAGCAAGGAGAATATATCTAAGGAAAGTCCAGCTGGAGTATGAAGCAGACACATGCAGCTGGACCCACTTAAATCTGGATAGCACTCAGGGCCGGTGCTACCACTAGGCAGACTAGGCAACCGCCTAGGGCACACTGCCGCCTAGGGCGCAGCCATGACCGCTGGTTTCCCTACTTTCTGCTGGGAGTTTGTCAGTGCTTGGTTCTCCGTAGCCCAGCATGCGGAGGGTGCGCACAGTGACAGCAGACTAGCACGGCCGGCCGCCTCAGCTCCACTAACACACACAGAGAGCGGCATGTTCGTGGGCGCTCCGCCCCCAGTCTGCCTTCACTTCCCGGGCCGTTTCTCACACTGTTTAGTGAAAGGGAGGAGCGAGGGAATCCCTTCCCACTAACGGGGGAGGTCGTCCCGCCCCGGGGCAGGAACACTTAACAGGTAACCATACGTACGCCGCCGCACTCCTGCCTCTACTCGACGCTCACTTGAGCCCTGGGACAGAACAACACACTGGTAGCCATTGGCCACGCCCACCACCGCACAGAATGCCCACCCCTGCTATCGATTGGCAGTGGATCCACAAGCACACAACTCCATGATTGGCTGCTCTGACGGGCTGTTTATTGCTGACATAGGATTCCATGCAACGTGCCTGCCTCTTGAGAAGCTGGCACTAACAGCCAACACAGTAAGTGAAGTTCTTGCACCTGTCACACTGGCCCCAAGCACCAACTGTTACATGGCCCCCCCCACCACCTGTCACACTGGCCCCCCACCACCTGTCACACTGGCCCCCAGCACCAACTGTTACATGGCCCCCCACCACCTGTCACACTGGCCCCCACCACCTGTCACACTAGCCCCCCAGCACCAACTGTCACATGGCCCCACACCAACTGTCACATGGCCCCCCACCACTTATCACACTGCCCCCCCCACCACCTGTCACACTGGCCCCCAGCACCAACTGTTACATGGCCCCCACCACCTGTCACACTGGCCCCCCAGCACCAACTGTCACATGGCCCCCCTACCACCTGTCACACTGCCCCCCCACCTTTCACACTGGCCCCCCACCACCTGTCACACTGGCCCCCCAGCACCAACTGTCACATAGCCTCCCACCACCTGTCACACTGCCCCCCCACCACCTGTCACACTGCCCCCCCCCCCCCACCACCTGTCATACTGGCCCCCACCACCTGTCACACTGGCCCCCCACCACCTGTCACACTGGCCCCCCACCACCTGTCACACTGGCCCCCCAGCACCAACTGTCACATAGCCCCCCCACCACCTGTCACACTGGCCCCCCACCACCTGTCACACTGCCCCCCACCACCTGTCACACTGCCCCCCACCTCCTGTCACTCTGCCCCCCCACCACCTGTCACACTGGCCCCCCACCACCTGTCACACTGGCCCCCCACCATCTGTTTCACTGGCCCCCACCTCCAGTCACACTGGCCCCCCACCACCTATCACACTGGCCCCCCAAAACCTGTAACACTGGCCCCCCACCACCTGTAACACTGGCCCCCACCATCTGTTTCACTGGCCCCCCACCTCCTGTCACACTGGCCCCCCACCACCTGTCACACTGGCCCCCCACCACCTGTCACACTGGCCCCTCACCTGTCACACTGGCCCCCCACCACCTGCCACACTGGCCCCTCACCTGTCACAGTGTACACACTGCCCCCCAACTGTCACACTCTCCCCCACCTATCACACTTGGATTTGGATGTCTTTTTGCTAGACAGGGCTGTCTCTTTGCTGGATTTGGGTGTCTCTTTGGATTGGGCTGTCTTTTTTATATGGGAATGTCTCTTTGCTGGATTTTGCTGTCTCTTTGGATAGGGCTGTCTCTTTGCTGCATTTGACTGTATCTTTGTTATATGGGGATGTGTTTTTGCTGGTTTTGACTATCTCTTTGGATTGTACTGTCTATTTGCTGGATTTAGCTGTCTCTTTGCTGGATTGGGCTGTTTTCTTCTCTTTTTTTGCTGGATTGGGCTGTCTGAATGAAAAGAAATGTAGCAGTTTTATATTTAGATGTTTTAATATTTTCTACTGTTTTTAAAATGGTAGTTTTATTTTTTAATTTTTAATTTTTTTTGGAGGGGGGGGCGCAAGTAGCTGGTCTTGCCTAGGGTGCAAAATAGTCTATCACCGGCCATGATAGCACTATTAAAGGGGTGCAAATAACTAGAGAGGTCTAAACAAAAAACAAGGACAAAAATGTATTTAGTATCAAAATAAATCAACCTAGGTTCATAGGCTCAAAAAATATATATAGAGAGATGGGAGAGATGTTAGCTCCCCCAGTTCCATGGTTCCTCTGACAGATTGTTGCGGCGGATGGGCGTCTGACGTCACCGCTGAGACACGGACAAGCAGTGAAGATGCCCACGCGCATGCGCCAGGTCTAGAAGATGGCCCGAAAAAGTGTAAAGCCGATGCCGTCACATAGTAAATATGCCAGCGCGCATGCACCTGATTTCGAAGGTGGTGCACCGGACATGGCGTGACCGGCATCACAAATAGGCACACCGTTTTATTTAAGGGAATGCCCTAATGGGATGGATATGGCCAATAGGGGTAAAGAGATGCCGAGCAATGAGAAAAGTGACATAGAAGCTGCAATCACATACTGCCTGGCAAAAAAACAGGATTGTTAGAAATAAGACCAGAATAAGCAGGCTTAGGGACTGACACTTTTAGGGCTCCAGTCTGCTGGATGATTGATTAAACATCCAGTTCGACCGGTGCCCTGGGCGTCTGTACGATCACTGGAAAACAAAACCATATAAAAGAGGATGGTGCACCCAAGGGTGATGATCCATAGAGGACTTGTTCCCATGTTGTGAAAATGTGAATATAGGTTATAAAATACACAATATGATAGATAACAAATGAATGAATAATCAATCCCTTTTAATAAGATTTGCAGCCCAGAGAGAATTCACATATATCCACATATTGAAAAAGGAAACAAGCATATCAATATGTGATACAAAAATATCCAAAATCCGTCATTTTTCACATAGCCAAAAATAGGTTGCCAAAAACATTTTGAAGAGTGTATATATATATATGGAAAAAAAGGAATGAAAAATAAATATGAAAAATAAATAAAAAACATATGTCGAAACCAAAGAAAAAGAATGAATAATTTAAGAAAGGGTTTGTTTAAACCCGGATGCTTAAGGGCAGACTAGTCGTGTATCCAGCGCGCCTCACGATGTAATAGCGTATTGTCATAATCGCCGCCTCTTTCTCTTGGGGGAACTTATCTGTGTCTCCATTTTTTTCTTTTGACACAAGGAAAACATGGTCCCTAATGCGGTGGAAGAAAGGTTGCTTAGTTTTTCCCACGTAAAAAAGGCTTTACACTCACACAACATTATATATACAACTCCAATTGATTGGCAAGTTGCCACAAATCTGGGTTTGTATAGACGTCCGTTGGGGAGGATGATTTGTCATGCTGCATGGTTGTAACGACAGAAATTACATTTATGACAGAGTTTTGTACCTTTAGGCCCTTTGACAGTTTCAGTCTGTATGGTATAATGACTGTGTACAACATTAACCCTGAAGAGATCGGGATCTTCTAAAGGTAATCTCAGGGTGTTTCTTAAGATGTTTGTATACATTGTCATCTCACATTAGGATGTTAGATGTTTTTGAATGATGTAACACACCTGTTGGTGCTGACCAGAGAAATGTGTAATGAGTCTAACCCCTGCTTCAGACTTGATAGGTTTGGGGTCATGTTTAAAGAGGAAGTAAAGCATCCTCACAAAAAATAAAAAAAACGGAACCTGCAAGGCAAAGGCATAATGAGCTAGTATGCATAGCATACTAGCTCATTATGAATAACTTACCTGAGAACGAAGCCCCCGAAGCGGTCCTCATCCACGACCTTCTCCGGCGCCATCAATACCGGAGTGACTTACGGGTCTCGCCGCTCCAGCGCTGTGATTCGCTGGAGCGGCGATGACGTCACTCCCGTACATGCGCACGAAAGCGACATATCGCCGTGAACTCGGCATGCGCAGTGCGCCTGCGCGCCGCTCTCTACGGCGCATGCGCCGTAGACATCGATGCCTCTTTTTTTCTAAATATCTCCTAAACCATGTAGGTTTAGGAGATATTTATTGGACCTACAGGTAAGCCTTAATCTAGGCTTACCTGTAGGCCAAAGTGGTTTGTAAGGGTTTACAACCACTTTAAACAAAGTTCTGTTTTTATTTTTAGCACTAATATAAGCTTTTTTGAGACATTTATTACTGTATCCATGTTGTTTTAAATGGGATTGTAGCGCCTTGGCTTCCTTTTTGAAGTGAGTATCCTCACTACAATTCCATTTGAGTCTAAGATATTTCCCATAGGGCACACTAGCTATAAGTGTGGACCAATATTTGAATGTCTAGAAAAGTCAGTTTACATTGATCTATTTCAAATGTAAATTTTTAATTATAGTCGTTGCCTTTAAGACTATTCAGAAACAAAAGAAGATTGTCCCTTGTTCCTGTCCAAATAAAGAAAATGTCGTCAATGAAGCGCCTCCAAACTGGTATCCACTCGAAAAAAAAATGCATGTCATCTCTATAAAATAAATCATGCTTCCATCCCCCCAGATACAGGTGGGCATAGGATGGGGCACACTTGGTCCCCATAGCTACCCCCTGTATCTGGAGGTAGTGGGAACCTCCAAAAAGGAAAATGTTGTTATTCAAAATAAATCTGAGCAGATTCAAAATAACTTGGTTGTACAGCTTGGGCGCCTTATTGTTTTCAGAAATGAAGCCCTCGACAACTGCCCCCCCCCCCCCCAATGAAAAGGATTGGAGTTTTAGAGGGCTTCTACTTCCAAAGCAACCAACCAAGAACCCCCTGGAATTGAAATTCCATCAAGGGCTCTGAGAAGGTCACTGGTGTCCTGAAGATAGGACACAAGGCCCTCCACATGGGGTCTGAGGAAATCATTGATAAGTTGGCTGGCTGTCTCAGTGAGGCAGCCATTGCCAGATACTATGGGGCGTCCGGGAGGATTTATAGAGTTCTTGTGAATCTTAGGAAGTGCATATAGGGTCAGTGTTCGCGGTGATGATACATTGAGGAATTCCCAGGTTTTCTGATTGATCAAGCCCTGGTGATAGGCTGAACCAATTAGTTGCCGGTAACAAATTGTAGTTAGTTTTACATGACTCTCTGGTATCTTTTTATACCATTCAGGATTCTGCAGAATAGCCAAGACCATTGACTTATAGTGATGATTGTCCATCACAACCAAATTTCAGGTTTTTATTTTGTTGAAGTGAGGCCAAGGCATCTTTTTGAGATTGATTAAAATACGATTTTAATAGATCACGCCATTTAGTTTGGCAAATTTCCTTAGTTACCTGGTTGGTGAATGCCCACACATTGGGATTGCCCTGAAGAGTTGGAAAGATTCTAGATTTGGGTTTTTAATCATGAGGTGTTGATATTATAGAGGGTGAATCATGGAGCGAGGGGGGGTCCCCAGGACCAGACCAGGTGTGTTCGGCCTCTAGATACTCACTCTTCTATGTGGCCCTCATTCCAAAGCTCCATGAGATCCTCTAGAGCTTTGATGTCACTAATGGTCATTTCCTTCCAAAGGGGGTTAGTCAACATCTGGGTTTGAGTCGATGGTTTCGGCCTATCATACAGGATCCTGAACATCAATTTTCGTGAAAAAAGATTGATATAATTTATAAGTTTGAATTGGTCCACCCTCTGTGTAGGACAGAAGGCTTAAAACTGAAACTTGATCATTTGTCAAAGGAAAAGAAGATAGATTAATTACCTCAAATTGGTTCTTGGTTGTTTTAGGTTCAGAGATTTTACATTGCCTGTTCTCTTTTGGTCTAGCAACGGCTGCGAAAAAATCGGTGCTGGACAAAAATCCAATTGGGTGATAATAGCATTGACATTGCTTACCTGAGAGTGAAGGGATGTGGCTTGTGAGGAATTTACGGTGCCGATGCTGGGAATAGGTTCAGAGTGACCCGGTGCATTTTGTAGAAGAGGATGAAAGAGTTTTAGCAGTTGTTGCACGAGTGTTTATAGGTGCCCTTGTGCCCGGAGTGCGTTTGCTACTGCATGATTGTGCACTGTCTTTACCATTCTTCTGTTTGAAGGATCCCTGGATCTTAGTGACCCGAGTGTGGTCAGGTGCCTGTGAAGAAGAGGTAGAAGAGGCAGAGGAGTCAGAATCATTGGGTTCATTGGTATATTCCTTAGAATTGCACATTTTGCGCCTTCTATTTTTTGTTGTTTGGGCCCAATTGTAGGCCTGATTATTATCATAGGACAGCTTGTCCCTAATGATTTTTTTTCTTTTTTTTTTTGAGAATCTCTGCAACATATATTTCAAGATTAGTCTTCAAAGTAACTTCTCGAGAGGGGAATTATTCATCAGAAGTGATCAACACTCATTCTCCATATGGAGTTTTTCAATTTCCTTATCAAGAGATGTCAATTCAGTAGTGTAATGATTACAAAGTAATTCCATCATCTTGATAGAGCATAGTTGTAAATTATCCTCCCATTCCAACTTAAAATCAGGATCCAATTTGGAAATGGTGGGGAAAATTTGTATTCTGAGTCCCCATGGGGAGACTCTGTCCTCTATATACTTTGTAAAATACCATTTATTCCAGTACAGCCTTGATTTTTTTTCTAACATTTGTAACCTGGGAAAAAAACCTATCCATAGATAAACCTCCACTAGCGACATTTTGTGACTTGTGGATTTGGCTCATACGTCCATCAAATGCATTTTCACAGTAATTAGTCATGATGCTGACTGATTCAAATGATAACAAAAAACAAAAACCGACAACAAAGAAAAAAATAGGTAGGAAAACAGTAGATTTGAAAAAGATCAAAACAGTTACAGATTACAAAAATATATTTGCCTTTATCAATATAGTATTATATAGTAATCTGATTGATTCTCTGCCTTAATAAAGTGATAGGTGGGTAACACCGGAGAGAAAGCAAAAGACAGCTAAGACAGAGAGGTCAGATAAAACACCATATCCCAATTCTTCTAAAACATGAAGTAGGGGAAGGGGGCTAACAAACCCCAGGACTTTAACAGTGTTAGAAATAGGAGTAGGAAACACAGTTACAAAATCAATAAAATGTATTATTTTCTTAAAGGAGTAAAAAACATGAGGACATTAGACCATCGATATCATGAATTGTATGTTCCATTAGGCATGCCGGACGTGGCGTGGTCGGCGTCACAAATAGGCACACCATTTTATTTAAGGGAATGCCCTAATGGGATGGATATGGCCATATGTCCAATAGGGGTAAAGAGATGGCGAGTAATGAGAAACGCGGCATACAAGCCGCAATCACATACTGCCTGTGCAATTTCTCCATTTCAATCGAGTTTTATTTATGATTTTATGCAGTCCAGGTAAGTTCATTTCCTTTCACAATAATATACTTTATGTATAATTGTTTCAATTTGATTATTGTTGTATTTCTTGATTATCTACAGGCCTAAAGTAGGGCAATATGTACAATATATATATTATTTTTTTCTGTTGATCAAAATAACCAATATGAGATCTGATTTATATATTTTTTGTTATCCATAGCATATTATGCATTCCACCTAAAAACTCCTGAAGAAGCATCAAAAAGTGAAACATGTTGAGTGGTAGTGTCTGTATATGTGCTCACTAATGGAACATACGATTCATGATATGGATGGTCTAATGTCCTCATGTTTTTTGCTCCTTTAATAAAATAATACATTTTATTGATTTTGTAACTGTGTTTCCTACTCCTTCTATTTCTAACACCGTTAAAGTCCCGGGGTTTGTTACCCCCCTTCCCCTACTTCATGTAACAGACAGCTAGCTGTCTTTCGGCTATGAAAGGTGGTATTAAAGAGGTAAAGCTCATTTCCAAGCTCATCCTCTTAGCTTTCAGACACCCTCTTCCCACCCTGGAGGACTTCCATGTGTAGTTTTTGCTTTGCTTATACTTATCTTTTTTAGGAGTCTTCAAGCCGGCAATGAGTTGTGCTGGTTCCTTTTTTCCAAACTTGTTCTGGAACCTGGCAATCTTTGATAATGCAGAGAGTCATGACATCAGTGCTGCCCTTTGCTTCATTGTAAGTAAATAGAGGGTGTGTTGTGACCCAAGCCCAGGGGATGGGTCCAAAAAGCCCTGCACACACAGGATGCCCACATGTGATTCAGCCCAGAAGACTGAGGACATGACTGAAGCCCACAGCTGTGAACATACAAGGCAACATTGTGAGCTTTTTCATCTTCCTCCATGTCCACAAATGTACTACAGAACAGAAGTGATCCTGTAAAATACGATACAAATCTTCAAATGGCTCTTAATGCCCAACTCCCAACTCCAAAACATTTTATTTGCAGTTTTAGATACAGTGAAAAATGGTTTAAAAGTTTCTCAGATTTTAAATGGTGCCTCTTGTTCGATTGAAGACATTTTCTCACAGTTTGTACACTACAATCTAACTCCTATCACTTGGTCAGAAAGTTCTGTGAAATCTCCCTGTGGGGGCACAGACACAGAAAGCAATAAAATCCTGACACGGGTTCTAAACCTTCTTTACGCTATTAGAAAATGTGTTTTATTGATGTCCATGTTGGGGGCTTTCCCCTTCATGGCTTTTTTTTGTTTGATACCAATTAACAGAGTTGCAAACATTTCAAAATAATTAGGAGGGACACCGTGAAGGACACATTGAAAATGTAGGAGAAAAATAAGCCCCATCACTGGTGTTAGCAGCAGTAAAAGTCTTTACAATCTTTGATGTCAATGGGAGAAAAAATTGGAATACATAAATAAATAAACAATTGGCCACTGGCACTAATATTAAAGCCCCCCTCCCATTTTACTAGTGGCCAGTGCCAGAAATAATTAACCTCCCACTCCCCCTTTCCTGGTCTTCACTAGCAGTAACAATTAGCTCCCCACCCCCCATGTTTCGTTGGTGGTCAATGGGAGTAATAATTACCCCCCTATATAACCTATTACTGGTTAGTGGCTGTAACACATAACTCCCTCCCCATGTCACCGGTGGTCAGTGGCAATAATAATTAAATCCCTTTTATTGGTGGTCAGTGGCAGTGATAACCAACACCCAATGCCCCCTTTTAATGGTGGTCAGTGGCAGTAACAATTACCCACCCACTCCCTCCTTTATTGGTGATCAGTGGCAGTAAAAATTATTCCCTCCACTACCCCTTTCCTATGTGGTCAGTGGCAGTTAAAACTGTCGGTCAGTAGTTTTCTTTACTTGATCACATGTTCCCACGCTGCCTCTCTTCTCCTGATATGGGGTCAGGACTAGATTTCTACTACTGGGCAGAGATCACTCCATCCGACAGTTCTGCAGTGGCTTCAAGTGTCCTGGGTCCTGCGGGACAGTGTCCCAAATCCCAGAACTGTAGCGCAAGCGATATTTGTATTGATCTAATTCTTATAAGGGGGATTTCCCTTCCCTTTCTTTTTTGTTTGATACTCATTAAAAAAAGACAGGGAGTTCTTTCTGACACCAGTTAAATAGATAGGAAGTAGAAGTTTTTTCTCACTTCCTATTCTGTCTGACATTCATCACCTGAACAGGGTAAATACCCTTAATAAGTCAAGCGGAATATTTCCATCACATTTCCTGGAATGACTTAAAACAAGAGGGTACTGCAGCAATTACCAGCTGTGAATCAGTGTCGACACAAGTCAAAATATACAGTATAAATATCATAAGCACACCATGGAACTTCTAGGAATTTATTAAAGCAATCACATTGCAGAAATAAATTGCTATGCAGAGCCCCTTCATCACATGGCTGATGAAGGAGTCCATGGCCCCAAAACATTGCAATTTACTTCTGCAATGTGATCACTTCATTAAATAATTTGTTACCCCAACATTACGTATTCCTGATATGTGCCTGCTGTACCATGTACTTGTATGAAAAAGTATTCTGTTCTCTTTGTTTTTATTCCTTTGTGTTAAATCCCTGGTGTTCCTTTCAGTCTCTCTGCTTTCCTATTAAAAACTAACCACACTAAGCAGGAGAACACACCATGGTCAGTTCTCTAGGTATGCTGGTAACTTAGCCTGCTCTCCTCCAATGATCAGACTTGTCCTAACACACCCACTCGGCACAGCTTTTCACTGGGAAGCTCATTGTCCTGCGGCTTCTCCTTCTCCCGGTTTATATGCAGCTGAGAACAGAGGGTATGTGATCACTTATAAAAAAAAGTTTTTCCTTTCATTTCTATTTCAAACTGAGTGGGTTGTTTTACAAGGTGATATTCTTAATAAGGACACAGGCAACAAAAGTTTATATTGATGTCCATGGTCACGTTGGTGGAATTTCCCTTTACTTTCTGTTCTGTATGAACATTATATTGTCTGTAAATGTGTTTTTATTGATGTTATTGCCCTTGCCGGGAGGATTTCCTCTCACTTCCTGTTCTGTCTGGTGTCTGTTAAAAAGCCAGTAAGTGGGATGCTTCCCTTGACTTCCTATTCTGTCTGACACCCAGAGAATTAGGTGAAATTTCCAAAATGGGGACACAGTAGTTGAAAGTTGACAGGGGTTCTAATCTCCTTCCCTAATCTAAAAAAGTAGTTGCTTACTGCATGCTGAATATTCAAGCACTTATTTATATTGCCCACACTGAGGCTACGTTCATGCATACTTCATAAAACAAAAGTTATTTCAGGAACGTGGACACACGCACAAAAAAGCAGCTTAATTGACCTATTCCCCAGCTCTACGTGCACAATAAGCACTCTGTCAGCATAGCATTTTGCTTGTGTGTAACAATAATAGCAGAATCCTCTTTCCTGTTATTAAATGTCGGCTCAGAGCTGAGAGATAACGAAGTTATGCTTTTTTTTTTTTTCTCAGGCTAGTTTGTTTTTCATTTGGACATCCTGACATCTTACCGAAGCCACTAAAATACGAAATATCTTGTAGCAGCAACTCCAGTAAATGATCGTAATGTATCTTAAACGTGAGCAGATGCTGATTAAGGACTAAAAGTATTACTGTAATCGAGATGGAAAGAGAAATCAGACTACAAAACGGAACCTGTAACAAGCGCTAAGCATATGGCACAGGAGCTCTAAAATTACTTTCGAGTGGCTTTTTTAATACATTAATTAGAAGTAAACATTTTTAATTGCATAACTAGAGTAATGGATAAATAATTGCAGTAGAGCTGCCGTAAAAAATAAAAAATAAGAAAAAAATAAATAATCTAATTTGTTTTTAATAGTCACTTAAAGGTCAATCCAAGCAAAATGTTAATTTCAGTTTTAGTGGCAGTTTATTTTACTTTTTGGTGACTCTGTGATAAGATGCCTTAGCAAAAGTTGCAGCAACTGGTGAGACTTGGGAAATTGGGCAGGGATACGTCGCTGCTGTTACCCTCGAGAAACCACTGGGTGATTCGAGTCTCCAATATATACCCAAAATTAAAATGTCAAGTTTGTCTAAAGCAGGGGTCTCTAACTGGTGGCCCTCCAGCTGTTGCAGAACTACAATTCCCATGAGGCATTGCAAGGCTGACCGTTACAAGCATGACTCCCATAGGCAGAGGCATGATGGGACTTGTAGTTCTGCAACAGCTGGAGGGCCACCAGTTTGAGACCCCTGGTCTAAAGGGACCGGGTAATACATTTTATTTAGCTCAGAGCATGCCAATTGTTAACAAGATCTAATGCAACAATGATGTCATCACATGTATGCAATGAGAAAAACACACTTCCATTTTAGCAAAATTGTTTAAGGCTGGGTTCACACTGCCTTACGGAGTGGCTCACAGCAGGAGTCCGGTGTGTCCCTGTTCACCATGTTAGGTGCGATTTCGGTCCGAATTCAGCCAAAAATACTCTTCTGAGGTCCTGTGCGTCTTCTGAAGAGGACCAGAAGACGCACAGGACCTCTGTGCATTTCGGTACGGAGCCCCTCCGGAGATGTGTGAACCAGCTCTATTGAGAGCCAGTCACAATATCCTGACATACAAATTGGATGCAGGGAAACCCGCATCCCATTCGCAATAGTGTGAACCCAGCCTAAGTGTTTCAGAAAATACTCCATACCTTTCCTGTGCATGGGGAGGCTTCTGATAACTCTAAGGCTAGAACATTCTATTAAAGCCCAATCGACATCACAGAAAAAAATATGCAGTCAGACAGACATTGTACTAATACTCTCCATTTTCAAATTCTTACCTCCACATTGTTAAAGCAGTTATATAAATGACTATGTAATTGAGTTGGCAGCAAACTCAGAGTGTAGGCAGGTGTAGTTTGGCCTCCCAGCAAGGGTTGTGCTGTTAGGCGACCACCTTGCAGAGACAGAGGAGGACAAAGGGGAATCCATGTTTCTCTGAGGCTTCCATAGGTGTCATCAGGGGAGCAGTTGTCCGATTGGATGCTGCTATCCTGGCTGACCTTCACTGTCATCTTTAGTTTGGGCAGTGCTAATAAATAGCACTGTCCTCCTTTGAATAGTGCACATTTGGCGAGTGGTCAGATCAGGAATAGAACCCCCGTTGGCTAAGGACAGGTGGTCTAGTGCAGTGGTTCTCAACCTCAGTCCTCAAGTACCCCCAATAGGCCATGTTTTGGGAATTTCTCTTGGATTAAAATAGCTGTTAAAAATACCAAGCCATTGTCTCTGATTTAAAGCACCTGTGCAAGATAATAGAAAACCTGCAAATATAGCCAGTTGGGGGGGGGGGGGGGGGGGGTACTTGAGGACTGAGGTCGGGAACCACTGGTCTAGTGTAGGGAGAGGTTCCTGTGGAGGGGGGTTGCCCATCTGCCTTCCAACCGCCTCGTCTGTCAGATGCTGTCAAATGTCAAGTATATGCACGAAAATCTTCTGTATGGTTCATTGTAAGTGCTTCGGTCCATTGTGGGCATGTATGCACACTCAGTTTTACGTCCTCCATACCCTCATGTTAATATACCTTGCCGCAAAAACATCTGGTCTCCCTGTAAGTTTGCTTCCCCTGTGGGTATCAAGCCCAAGTAATAGACCCGTTCAAACACACCCCCTCATCTTTTCTGTAATACAAGTCTGTGTGAGGACAGTTGTGCTAAGGGGTGTGGCTTTGACTCAGCTCTCCCAGCATAGATCACTGGAGTGTGAGTCCAGTAAGGATGAGCCAAACATCCCCCGGTTCGGTACGGAACTTGCGAACAGGCAAAAAATTTGGACGAACACAGGAACACTGTTAAAGTCTATGGGACACGAACATGAAAAATCAAAAGTGCTCATTTTAAAGACTTATATGCATGTTATTGCCATAAAAAGTGTTTGGGAACCTGGGTCCTGCTGCAGGGGACATGTATCAATGCAAAAAAAAGTTTTAAAAACAGTTTGCCTGCAAAGTAGCACACTTTCCCCGTGTTTAGAACAATACCACAGCAAAATTAAATTTCTTAAGAAAAAAAAACGTCATTTAAAACTGATTGCGGCTTTAATGAATTGTCGGGTCGGGCTATATAGATAAAACTCATTAAAAAAACCTCATGGGTCCCCCCGTCCATTACCAGGCCCTTTGGGTCTGGGTTGGATATTAAGGGGAACCCCCAAACCAAAATAAAAAAAATGCAAGGTGGTCCCTCCAAAATCCATACCAGACCATTAAGGGGAACTCTAGATAACCAGTGTTTGCTTCACACATTTAATTTTTTTAAGTCATTAGGCAGAACAGTTTGCACGATGGGCTCTCTACTAGTGTTATCCAGGAAAGCAATGTCCTAACTACTAAGAACAAAGCAACACAGTAAGATGAAGTCCCTTCTGCACTATCATCATTGATGAAATCACGCATGTAGTATGGCACCATACATAGTCCTGAGAGGGTCAAATGGAAGCCATAGTGGTGTACTTCTTCACCCATTTGCTGCCCATTGCCCTCAGTGACGGTACCTTTTATAGCACAGGGTAGGAAAATGGACCAAACTATCTAGCATATGACTTAGGACCCCAGCAGATCCACCTATCTAATTTAACTATCTATCAGGCACATAATCCGTGTAGTGCTTTGCAGCACTGACTCTGAGGTCCTGGGCCCAGTTCCAACTTGTCATATTGGGTGTTCCTCCAATATTTCTGAGTGGTTTCTTCTGGTGTCCCATTTTCCTTTCATAATTTAGATTTACACTGGTTAGATAATTAGCTTTTACTCAAAGTAGCCCTAGAATAAATGTGTACATCACTAACTTATTTATATTTTCACAAAAAAATTAACACAATCCAGGAAAATGAAAAAAAAAATCAACATACAATTCAGGAAATGCCTTACTGTCAGATTCCGAAACAGAATATTTTTCACTAGCAACAGAAAAAAAGCAAGTGATTTTCTTTCCCAATCGTTGACTGGAAACATGAAATAATGCATGAGGCAGTATGCCACAGGGCATCTGTATGTCTCCTCTACTGCGGACATGCTTCTACACTGGAAACACAAATTACTTTCTCCACCAAAGCCAAGCTCGATAATGCGTCTTATCAACACGTTTCTTTTACACACAGAATCAAGCTAAACTGACGGTGGAAAAGGGAAGAAGAGTGAGCCGGCTGCTGGAATCAGAACACTAATATCCATTTGTAGGGTAATGGTACTGGTGGCAATCGCTCACTCTTATGAACGTATTGGGTCATTCACCAGCCCAGCAATTTTTGAAGCGAAGTAAGGTCTAGATTAATGGATAAACTCTGCCTGAAAGTCACTTAAATAATTCAAGGGGTAGAAAAGTATAATCAGGCAGGCAGTATAATAGGGTTACACAAGGTGTATCAACCCTTTAGGGCTTGTTCAGACCTATGTGTTTTCCAAAGCACTTAACATTTAAAATTTGTGTGCACCTTCAACAATGAAACACTTTAGTGTTGGTGATGTGACTCCCATAGTATGCCCCTAAACCCCAGCATGACATTGCTTTACAGAGTGTGCATTGATAGAAGTGTACTTAGGGTGCATTAAAACTGCTTATGAGATTACATCACTGACATCCTTCCTATGAAATTGCCCTATGCTGGACTACAGAACTCAACATCTCCCTTTCCTCTTCTCCATAACATAAGGATCAGCAGAAGAGTAACAGCAGAATGTGTGGGGGGCTGTGTCAGGCACGTTTGTAGCATTCAGTCCCTCACATCTGGGAATTGTGTTGTCGAGGGGACCTGGATTGAGTATACCTTGCCTCCCCAGGTAAGAAAAGTAAAAATCCTTGTAGTATGAGTTAGAGGGAGGTGGGTTCATAACTTTCCTGGAGTAGGGCTTTAGGATTTCAGTTCAGCAGGGGCAGAGTTGTCAACTCAAATGGGAAATTATGAGCTCATTGACTCAAATGGGAAATTATGAGCTCATTGGATTTCTGGCAGGATCAAAAGGTATTTTTCTGTGCTTACAGTTTTTGTAAAGAGATAACATAAGTTTGCATGGTTGCATTGACTGTAAAATATATCCGTGTGAATCTGAACATTACAGATAAGCCTCGAGAATGAACATACATTTATCAACCCAGCACCCTCTAAGCAACTACAACTCCCAACTTGCTTTAAGATGTAATTTCCCAATAGTGAGAGAACAGTCAATTCCTCACATCTTGTCAAATATGAATAACACATCTCCTTTTTGAAAGCTGGTTTCCAAGCTATTGCTGAAAGCCATAGTCATTTATTGTAAAATAATAACAATGACAAGGATACTTTTGTTCCTATCAGTAATATCATACTAAAGAGGAACACTGACAATTTAATGACGCATTGTATACCAATGAATTGTAAGGAAACGTAAGTTAATTATCCAACATAGCATTTGTTGGCTATGACTTTAAATAATTTTTTTATTGACCAAAAAAATAAAAACTGTTTAAAAAGTCTTAACCATTTTAGATTTTAGAAAACAGATACCAAAACTAAAAACTGTCTTTTTTGCTTTCAGGATTGATTGTATATTCCTTCTCCTTACTTTGTGATTCTTTTTTAGCAACTGCCTACTTGGAAAATTCGGAAATCACAGCATCCAATCAGAGATCATCCTTCAGTAATCTGATTTCAGTAATAACTCAGATTGGTTACTACCAGTAGCTGGAATTTGCATATCAGCTTACATTTTCATGCTTCATTGTTAAAATAGCTAATATGAAGGTAGATATGAAAAGCTACTCTCTGGATTATGTATTGAAGACACGCAAGAAGCAATGATGATCTGCATTCTTTCAGCAAAACAAGATTGCTGATTGGCTGCTGTCATTTCCTGCATAGTACCTTTGCATTACCGAATAAGCCCATATGCTGGGACTCCATAGATTAAAAATAAAAAGTTTTAAAAAATGCCAAAAAATAAAATGTTTGTCTGTTTACATGTGTATGTCTTTAGGTATATTTATATTTTTCAGCGATGATGTGCAAAATACCTTCTTTCTCAGATCAACAAAATAAGATTGCTGATTGGCTGCTGTCATTTCCTGCATACCACCTTTGCATTACTAAATAAAACCAGGTGCTGGGAGTCCAATAAATAAAAATAAAAAGTTTTAAAGAATGGAGAAAAAGAAAAGAGTTGTCTCTTTACTTGTGTACGTCTTTAGGTATATTTATATTTTTCAGTGCTATTGGGCTCATGGAAGAAGGATAGGGCCAACAGCAAAGAAAAAGTACAAAACAATCAATGTTCTGTAGTTGGATGAGGGTAAGGTTAATTTTGATTGGCTGTTATGTTTTACTGCACTTTGCACATCCTTTGATAATAAACCCGTATCTGGCTTTCCCACCAGAAGCAGTCTGTTAAATCCTAAAAGGATTACCTAGGGACTTCCCGTAAGGTGCTGGCAAAAAGGGAAATTTGCTTTCCCAGAGCTATGCTCAGATATCGCTCACAGGTGGCTGGAAAGAAAAACCCCTTAAGATGGGAAGCCAGCGTAGACAATGAGCTTGATGCAGTGTGACTGGCAGAGGATAGAGAAAGCTGGAGGACTGCAGTGTGGCTAATACGAGAACAAAAATTCCAGCAAAAAATAAAGCAATAATACTTTTTACCATTGCTCTACCACCATGGAAAATAAATATGTCATCTTAAATGAAGGGGGTTATTCTGCCCCCCTCCAACCCAAAGTGTAAGATTGTTTTTTACTCTCACAGTTTAACTCCTGGTGAGCCAATATTGCCTATCTGAAAGACCTGATGGAAAAGCCAACAGCAAGCTGCAGGAGCTTGCTGTGCAAGTGTGCAGGTTCACCACGCTGCTTACTAATTGAGAGGTCGTGGCTTAGCATTGTCAGCTATAAACAGGAAGTGCTATTACTGGCAATATCTCCAGGTAAAAAAAATTGCAACAGATTTGCAAAAAGTGATTTCCTTAAGAAAACTGAATACAGTTACGCAAGATGGGAAACATACTGGAAATTCCTATATATATATACAGTATATGCATACATTTTAATAGACAAATATATCATATTTTTTTAATTCTTAAAAATGAAAATGTAATGCAGTCCATCTAGGAAAAAAAGCTGCAGTTCCCTAGCTGGATAAAATAACATATTTCTGATATGATAATAATAATAATATAAAATTCACTTGGAGCGCTGCCATTTTGAATAATTATCTCTGGTTTTCAGGCACTGAACAGCAACAAACTGACTTCTTATGGCATCCTGTTACAGATAAATACTTGGCAACGACAACATAAATGAAAAAAATTATGTGACGTAGATATTGTTTGAGACACAGTCACAATTTCAATTTAAAATGTATTTATTTGAATGAGAAACAAGATAAAGTATATTGTACCCTTTTCAGTAATGAAAACTGTTGGAATTCGGTTCCAAATACAGGACATGACGCACAGAAGCAACAATTTGCTTAACTGCCAACGTGGCGCACTCAGTTCCCATGCAATTGTTTTAATGCAATGTACATGGATCGTAAGTAGTCCCCTACATTGACAGAAAGCTGACCATGAGACACCAGGTCTAACAACTGATAATGAAAACACATTATCCAGACCAATAGCAACATTTAAATACAAGCAATTCTGTTATGGAAAACCAGGAACTCCAACTTGTTAGGATAGAAAACTGCGTTTTTCACTGAGACAAACATCTCGTAATGGCTACAATGAATTTTGTCTAGGCCTTTTGACACGATAATGAGTTAAAATGTAACACTGTAAAGGGGCCCTTCATATTAAATGTGGATAGTGCTGTTAGTAACTTAAGAGAAGTATTATAGTCCTATTAAGTCTTAGTGCATACAAAATATTACGCAAAAGGCTTAGTATGAAGAAGATACCGTTGTACGCTTAATACATGACTCCACAGCATACAGCAATGTTCCTAAGTAATATTGTGTAATAATGTACATAGGTAATAATACATGTAAGTGATACTATGTGATATTGGTTTGCTCATATAGACAAAATGCATTGATGTATGCATACGTATACACATACATATACTTATGTGCATCAATTATTAAAGCAGACGCATATTTGAGCATGTTTCATTCCCCGTGCAGCACAGATCTATACTGTAACATTTACAGCATAAAAAGATTGCACATATTTGTGCTCCTATCTCAGCAAATGTCACACAGGCACATCTTGGCTAGAGGTATAGATCACATCTGTGTACATTCAATTAATTCTCCTCTTTCACTAGATACAGGTCAATGTCTCCCAGGGATATCAAAAGGGAACTGATAAATGAGTACAAAGGCTGTCACTTCCACCTATCCTTATATAATGGTGGTGAATGAGTGACCCTATAGACAAGGATCTACAGCTGCTGAGCATCGCCGAGCCTGGAACAGCTAACGCCTCCCCAACCTCAGCATCTAATGGGTTAATGATGCATGGCAAGTGGGGGTGGGAGGAAGAGAGTCGTTGATTAAGGAGCTTGAAATTCCACAATAATAATGCTTTATTCGAATGTAATAGAATTTAAAGGTTCAAGGGAGAATGGATGGACTTGCACAGAGCGGAGTGGAGTCAGGTAGGAATGTGCTCTGTGAAGGGAGGGGAGTAAAGGTATGAGATGTTGACAGATTAGGATAAACAGAACAGGAACTGATTGCTCATAACTGAGACATTTGTGGTTATTCCACCACGCAGGGCAAAGAGCAATAATGATGTGCAAAGTAAAATTGACCACCAATCAGAAATTCCCCACCAATCAGAAAATCCCCTTCACCGATGTTACCGCAGTCAACTAAAACACCATTGGTTGCTATGGGTTACTGCACTGTGTACAATATGGTTGCTTTCAGCACTGCGTTAACGCTTTAAGGAGCAGCTAAGCAACTGGGGTGGAACTGCATGTCCCAGCTGGTAGAGCAGGCTAATTCTTGTAGTTCCACTACAACTGGAGAGCCACATGTTGCCACACTGGCCTAGGTCACTGAAACTTTGTAACATGCTGGAAGGAGTGCATCACCCCAGACACAATGCATGGCCGTCTATGAGCCATCATCTCACATTTGCAAAATCTCCAAGTGACTCAATTTTCAAGGAACCCCTTTAAACCTGTGACATGGAGCATTATAAGCGAGTAACCCTTTGGCTGCCAAAATTGCCCCCCCTCATGAATAAATAAAAAATGCTTCAGGTACTTACCAATCTGAGTAATGTTTGGAAAATTAGGGCAATTGAAGCCAAGCAACTCACATTTGTAATATCTCCTAGTGCCTGTGGCCCTTCACAATTTCCTAGGAACCCATTTAAACCCATATCATGGAGCATTATAAGCCAGTAACCCTTTAGCTGCGAAAGTCGCTCCCCCTTCCCCTCAATAAAAAAACAAACAAAAAAACAACAGGCTTCAGGTACTTACCAATCTGAATAATGTTTGGAAAATTGGGGAAATTGACCCCAAGCACTGCCCCTATAAAGCTGGTGCAGAAGAAGGCAAAAATGTACTGCATATTTCCTTTTGCATTGGCGGAGAAGAAAGATGAGCCCTACTTCCCAAGCAAAGATTCTTTGTTGCTGCTTGTCTGGAGGATGGAAAGCTCCTCTCGAAGTCTCTGAATGAGCACCCCCCCTGGCCTTCCAAGCTGTACTGAGGCTCCGAGCTTGTGGATGCAGAAAGCACACAGGAATAGCTGTTGATGCTGTTATGTGTTTTTTTTTTTTTGGTGTCTCTCTCCTTGGTGCTGAAAACAAGCTTTGCTCTCTGTTCCAGGTCTTCCCAGTGATTCTGCGCTTCCCTTTGCTAATCTGTGCCTTTTCCTTTCTCCATCCAGTGCTTAAAATGCTGCCTTAACATCAACTGACAGAAGGATTAACTGAACAGTGAGAGAAAGAGAGAGGGTCCTCCTCATTCACCCAGACACACACTAGAACATACATTACACTCTCTCTGTCTCTCTACACTCCATCATGCTAATGTGCCTTTATTACTGTAGCCAAGCAACTGCCTCACATTCCCCAGCCCCTCTCTCCATCCTTCTGATAGGAGCCAATGTACTGTAGCTGAGGGTAATCTCTGCATCCTTCTGTCCCTAATACACCCCCACACCCTCCTGGAGTGTTAACAATATGGGCACCCCTCCTCCCTTTGGTGTCATGGTGTCACATAATATTCCCTCCCTATATAAAAGTGTATGGTCTAGCCTACCTGAGCTTTTTCCAACCTGGATTTCTAAATATACGTACCCCCTTGATACATTGGTTTCCTCAATATAACATTTTTCAGCACTGAGAACTCAAAGCTGGAGATGTTTCTGGCAGAGTTTTGACACCAAAAAAAAGTAAAAACAAAAAAGCATAAGGTCTCAAACTCTAACCCCCTAACCTATCTATTAGGCATGCCCTAACACTTAAACCCATGTATCTAGTCACACAATTCATAACCTCTACAATTAGCCTGAGCTCCTATCCACCCCTTAACATGTCACCCCAAAAAACGAACCTATAACTTTTAACCTTCATTTTAAAACATAGCTTAACACTAAACCTGCTGAAATGTAACCCTACACTTGAACTTTAATGTGAACCATCATTTAAATGAACCCTTCAATTAACCCCTAACCCTAAATTTGAAGCTTCAGGGAAAACAAACAATTACCCTTGCAGTGGGACTACCCCTACAATTCAAGGGTTAAGTGCTAATTTATAACTAGGGTACAAGTAAAAAATATTTTTACTGACTCCTTCACTTCCGTAGGGTTCCCTCCATGCTATAAGGCCAAGGCCACCCCCCATAACCTGTACTCTACTCTTGGCCTGCTGTCTTTCTAAGGTGTAGTCATTGGAAGTTTTCATTAGAATTAATTGGCTGGTCCATTATTCCCTAGAGTTATACCACTAAGTTATACAATAAGACCATCCCACAATATACGGTCCCCTGGCTGATGTCATTCACATTCTCTGTTGTGCGCTGTTCTGACAGACATAGCTTTCTTTTCATTTTTGAGTTATGTTCTTTGTCTTTATGGGTGGGGCGTCAACATTTGGGGTCAGTACGCTCAGCTGTGTTTTTACTGTTTAAATTTTTAAAATATATTTAGAGTGTATATAAAATACATGTATATGTTTTTATGCATATTACACGCCTTCTGTCCCTGAAGAATATCTGCATTTTGTTTTTCGAAAAGCGTTAGAATTCTGTCTGTCTGACAAAGCTCTGGGCTTTTTCTTGCAGCTGGTTTCCATATCTGTTCCCAATATTTGTGTTTGTTGCTATACATTATCAATGTGTAATACATTTTGAATATTTTTTTACCATCAAACTGTTTGTGGCCCAGTTTAAAGTCCCAATCTGAGGAATTCATGTTTTGACTCTATGTGTCAGGGATGTGGTTCACAATCAGTTTAAGCAATTAGTTGCGGTAGATGGTCTTTTTAAACTCACAACCTGTACTCTATGCACTCCAGTAGTTGCAGGCACCTTGACATAATCAAGTACAATGCAGGTTTAATAGCCCTGCATTGTATGGGAGAATGCAGAGAACCCATCTACAGGACCGCAGCCCAGAACATCAGAGAGAAGAGTTGTATACTGACTTCCGGGGGAGAGAGGGATTACTATAGGTAAGTAAAATCCTTTTAACTGGTAACTCTTGCAGTGAGGGGGAGCTTCTTTTTTTTTTTTCTTGAGTTCAGCTTTAACCTCTTTACCAGTTTTGCCTTATTGGTACCAATACGCCATGGTCTTGCAACAGTGCCCAAATCCTGGTGACTGAAACCAACTTCTTTGCTCCTGGGTATAGGACAGGAGTTTTGTATAGAGAGGCCAGCAGATATAACTGCCCAAAGAACAGAGGCAACAGTAGCACAGTGTAAAAAAAATATAAATTGTTAGAAATATGGAGCTGCAATTATCCAACACCTAACCTACCTCCTCATAGTGGGATTGGGACTAATATGATGCAAACCCTATACCTGACACCCTTACAAACATTTAAGCTTTTTCTGAATCAAGTACTGCAAGGAGCAGACTGTACAAGTTTGGTCAACAAGAGTTACCCATAATCATTTACTTTGCTAAAGCCTCAGGAAGAATTCTGATGGGTTGCTAGAAGTAAAACACCTGGTACTTTGAGCTTTGCTCCTGTGTGGTTTTATTGAATAAGTACCAATATATACAACAAAGTCGATACATGATCGAAGATAGGAGGAGCCCCTTAGGAGCAGGGAACTGGAACTTTTTGTTGGTTCAGTCTTGTATAGTTAGGACATTAGTAAATCAGATTTAAATGAATACATTTATTCCTCCAAGGGTATCTTAGAGGTTAGAGCTTAGAGGATCTAATTTAGAATACCGTGTCCAGTTCTTGAAACCTCATTTGCAAAAAGATACTGATAAGATAGAACGAGTGGAGAGACAGGCAACAAAAATAGTGAAAAGTCTGAGGAATAAAACATATCAGAGAGACTTCAGGAACTTATTATGTACAGTCTTGAGGAAAGAAGGTATAGAAGAGACATGATTGAAACCTTTAAATACAATAAGCATGTGTAAGGTTCAGGAATAGATCAAGAATACAGAACATGACATCAGACTAGCAGGAGAAAAGTTCAAAATGTATCTTGGAAAGTACTATTTTACCGAAAGAGTAGTTGATGCTTGGAATAGACTTCCACCAGAGGTAGTGAGTAAGTCAACAGTAATCAATAACCATAAAGTCGGTTTATTTTCCCAGTGACAGTCACACATTTTAGAAATTTGTGACACACCTTCATTATTATATCATGCGTGCACACACACATCCAATCTTAGGCTACCTTCCTTGAGATTAAAGCGGAGCTCCACCCAAAAGGGGAAGTTCCACTTTAAGGCCTCCTCCCTGGCTCCTGTTTATGAAAACTGAGCTTTAGAGGGTACCCGATTTTGACAGGTACCCGCTCCCACTTCTGTTCCGGTCGCCTTAGGTGATCAGAAGCGAAAGTTCTCCTTCCCAAAGTCTTCTGGGACACATGACAGTTCCAGAAGACTTCGGGACCAGTCACAGAGCACAGCACCACTTGCACATGCACAGTGGGCACACGTCTGTGAAGCCACAAGTTGTCACAGCCGCATAGCCATAGTGAAGTTGGTGCCGCAGAGGGAGGACACAGGGTGAAATCGGCTGGGGTGAGTGCACCGCTGGATTGTGAGATAGGTGAGTGTGTGTTTATTAAAAGTCAGCAGCTGCAGTTTTTGCAGCTGCAGACTTTTAATAAATAAAAAAATTTGTGGAGCTCCGCAGGGGGTGTAAATGTTCTTTTTTTTTTTAATAAAAAACATGTTATACTTAACTCCTCTGTGCAAGGGTTTTGCACAGAGTGGCCCCAATCAGCCTCCTCTAGGATCCCCCAGTGGCGCTTCTGGCTCCTCCTCACATCAAGAGCCCCTTCAGAGACCCGCATTCCAAGGGGACACTCATGCGGGCACACTCCCAAGTCCTGCTGCTGCGTCCATTGACACAGAGAGCAGGACTCGGCCCAGACTCCAGTGTCACTGGATTTGATTGACAGCAGCGGGAGCTAATGGCTGCTGCTGCTATCAATCTATCCAATGAGGACCTGAGACAGCGGCTAGACTGCTGGGTTCATTCTCATCGCTGGAAAGATCGGGTTCAAATAAGCATTGCATAGAAGAGGAAAACCATAAATGACCGGACACCAGCAGATATAACAGACTGGAAGCAGGATGGATAACACTCTCCACACTTGATCTCCGTTTTCACAAGGTTGAATCCATGTACATATTTTGGCCCATGCAATAAAAGTAAATGCGCCTCATAGTGCAGTAAGCTTTATAAAATGTTTTTTTAGTAAGATAATGCTATATTGCACTCACATGCTCTAGATGAAAAACAGGCACTGAATAGTGGCCTAAAACCACGTCCCAGCATACACTTTCGTCACGTTATGTCACAAGCTCCTCCCTATGCGTTTCGTCATACTTTGACGTCGTCAGGGACGTGGATAGTTTTATCCATCTTGCTTCCAGTCTGTTATATCTGCTGGTGTCCAGCCGTTTATGGCTGTTTGAGGTTTTCCTCTTCTATGCAATACTTATTTGACCCCTGTAATAAGGGTCCAAAGAGGAGGGTAAGAGGCAGTGTGTCTGGGGGCCAGTGGTGGTGATTCTCTCCTTTACGTTTTTCTGCTGTATCCTATGGACCTTACCATTATCATTTTCAATCGATGATCAGAAGGGATCTATGGACATTTCCTAGCGCTGCACCTATTTTATACATATTATTTATATATTTTTTTATATATATATTTATTTATAAAACTATATTTTATATAGTTAGATTGCATAGTGTATAGTCAGCTTTAGCCTGTTGCTTTTAAAAACCAAGGGTTGCCTGGGTATGGTCTATAAAAGGTTTTCTTAGGCTGCCATACATTTTACTCACCACTCCGCTATCAGGAAGAGGGATTCAAGATCCAGTTCACCCAAAACTGATAGTACAGTGATAGGTCTGTAGCGCCCTCCTCTGGTTAGGTTGTTAGGGAAATTTCATTTTTGGCTCCATTGTAGTGAATCGAGCAGTGATTGATTATGTAAGTATGTTCAGGGTTTCCTGAGCTGAGAGTTTGATTACTCCCACCTGCCTCTGAAAATAATTTTTCAGAGCAAAGGGTGGAAAATTCAAATGATTAGTTGAACATTTATCATGCCCAACTGATCCCCGGAAGGAGACATCCAGACGGTGGCTGGGGAGGTGATAAATGTGCAGAAGGCCTAAGCTGAGTGTTCTTTCCTCTCCAGGAGGCTTCCAGTTCCTGTGGGGCTCCTCCTCTTCCGTGATATAAGGAACACTGATACAGGTTCCCAGAATTGTATCAGTGTTCCTCTATCACGGACGAGGAGGAGGCGGTGCTTTGTTACAATGGACGGCCGAACAGTCTGCCTGGAGGCACCCACTGCTTTAGTAATCAAAGGTACGGCTGCTGTACGGCTCACTCGAGTAGTATAAGATGAGGGGGGGGTTTTCAGCCTAAAAAATTTGCTGAAAAACTCGGCTTATACTCGAGTATATACAGTAGGTTTTTTCCTCTTCCTTCTTCTGGATCAACTGTGGGTATAGGAGGTTTTTTATTCTTAGTTTGGTTACTTTTTTTCTATTGGTTGAACTAGATGGACTTGTGTCTCTTTTTCAACCTAACTATGTAACAATCTTAGGTGCCCTAAATAATACAAGGGAGTCTTATTCCTTAATTGTTCTTTTAGTTTATATTATGTAGAATTTTAGGTGACAATCCCATGTCTGGTAGAGAAATCTCATCAATGAAATATAAAAAAAAACAATGGGTGTTTGCAGTGATAAATGTGCACAGTTCATTGCATCTATTGCTGAGACCCCTGCAACATTTCGTAATGAGTAATGATTTGTGTTTACATCGCTATTATTCCTTGATTGAAATCTATTTACTATAATGCGTGCTATATGCCTATGTGCATTAATATTGAACATGTGTGTTTTATGTATCTGTCTATTGATTCCCTCTTGATTTTGGAATGCATTACGAAGAGTGCATCGCAGTCCAATAACATATCTGTGGATATTTGTGATAGATAGCCTTATTCTTCCTATTTAGTGTTCACCACCACTCTGTAAATGACTGTCTGGAGCGTGCCTGCCTCTGCGTCCGTTTCACTAAGCATTTAGAGATGTGTTGACTAGTACTATACTACCCATCATATGAAATGCTTACTTGATTATACACTTGAAGGGTTCTGCACCTCTGACTCATGCTCTGTGTTTCTAAAAGGGACAGCTGAAATCTGTTTATATGACAAACTATTGATATTTTATTTATTGCAAACGCAAGATGACCGTTTTTTTTTTTCCTGTTTTTTTTTTTAATACAATTGGTTCTTCTTCACACTGAAGATAGTTCTTAAAGCAGAGGTCCACCCACCGCTGCAAAAATTCAAAGCTATCAGCTGAACATACTCGGACACTTACCTGTCCTGGAGTCCAGCGATGTCGGCACCGCATGCTGATGTTTCCTTCAGCTGTCGGGTGCATGCCGCCTCCATTGCGAGTAAGGTAACCCAGCAGTGTAACGTTACGGCCTCATGCTGAGACCCTACAGCACATGAGCAAGGCCCCGCTCCTCTCTCCTACTGGCCTGGCAGCCGGGGAAGGGAGGGAGGAGGAGGGAGCCCCAGCAATGATGCAAATACCCATGGCTGAGGCTCCCAGAACTGGGGACAGGATACCTGTGAAAGACAGGTATCCTGACCCCCCCCAAAAGGTGCCAAACGTGGCACTGGAGGGGGGAAGGAGTACAACGAGCGGAAGTTCCACTTTTGGGTGGAACTCCGCTTTAATGACATTGGCTGTATGTTTGGGGTCGTTGTCCTGCTGCTGAATACATTTGGGGCCAATCACATGCACCTCTATAGAAAAACAGATGTAAACGGATGATCATCTATTACAAAGGGTTGGGAATTTTATTCTGGTTCTTGAGAGAAACATAGAAGCCTCCATTAATGACCCATCCAACTGAAAATGTTAGTTGCCTGGCTGTCATGCTAAACCTTTCCTTTCTGAGTGCATGTCCCATGAATAAGTAGGCGGATAAAGAGTTTGTACATTCTCTGATCCTGATCTACCAAGCACGTTACTGGTTAGTGGTTAGTGGCACATTGAAGCTAATGGGTCGGAGTAATAGCCCACCAACCTTAAAAACAATGGATGCCATTAATGGATGGCCCTAAATTTCCTTCATGATAGGTTTCCTTTGAGTTTCCATCGTGCCTTGTACCACAATAATGGCTGCTGAATTTCAAGAAAAGGGGAGTCAAAGGCAGGACTGGGGCTTCCACCCAACTGTTATTTTAGAGGCCTTGCCAGTAGGAATGAGCGAAATTGAGTTTTCATTTTTTTTTTCAGAGAAAATCCTCAGATTTCAGCATTTTGGCAAACTGTATCAGAGTCAATAGAAAATGAAAAAAGAAAAATGTTTTCTTTTTTTAAGGGTGGAACGACTTTTGAGGTTTATGGAAACTCCTTTAAACTATCCTGGATCTGTCCTTGTTCCAGAAAATGGCCCCTAATTATTTTACCTTTATTAAAATTTAAAACAGCACAGCACAAATGACAATCAAATACACACACAAAAAGTAAAATTCAGAAAATACTACATTTATAAACTAATCAATCCTTTTTTTTTTTTATTTATTCTTTATTAAATTTTTTCATGTATACAACAACAACAGTAAAAAAGAGGCCAAACGCACAAGATCATGTATTCTTCATTTCATAAGATCTATTCGACTCCAGATTTTCTCAACCTTGGGCTCCACATTTTGTTAAACTCTTGAACATTACCCCTCTTTATATATACCGCTTTCTCTCTATATAAGGTCTCATTTACTATCCCAATCCAGTTATCTACCTTAGGTGGTTCCTTTGATTGCCATTTACCTGCTATTAGTTTTCTAGCTAATAATAAACGAATCAATCCTAAATGCACCCTCTAAATAAAGGGGGATACATTTTGCTTAACCAGATCAATTAGCAAAGTTCACTTTAGCAATTTGTTTTTTTTTATTTTTTAAATTGCAGTTTTGCAGCAAAATCCGTTTTGCCAGAATCACCCCACTCATCCCTTCTGGCAAGTAAAAAGTGAAAGACATTATAAGTTCAGGAATTGTTAGCACAAAACATGGCAGTGACTGATGCATTTCTGCACCTTAAGGGCCAGAATTGCTCTTTTTTTTTTTATGAATGGAATGTCTTGTTAAAATGTAACTGAGTTTTTTTTTTTTTTTTTTTTACTGATAAATGTAGAATACTGTAAATATACTACAGTTTTCCCTAACATAATTGTTTTTGTGGTTTTATCATTTGTCTTCTGGCTTTGATTAATTTGAACACGTATTCCATTTTTCTGGAATCAACATCTATCTTTTCTTGTTTGTGAACAATCTGCAGACAGGTTTTCAATCAAAGTTTTTTTTTTTTTTTTTTCCAGTGTGGTCTGTCTGAAAGCCACCTGTCTTATCCAATAAACAGTGCAGCGAAAAAAGTGCTGTAACAGAATTAGTAATCATCCAACTGATCAGACAGGGAGTAACTGTAAATTGCAGTTTACTAAATAGGTGCAAAGTTAAAAGTCATAATAATAAAAAGCCAAATAGGTATAAAGCCATAATGCAAAAAAGGGTCAGAATGTCAAGGATGCATACACTGCAGAATAATACAAAACAGGTTATGAAAGCTTCAAAAACATGGACTCTTCACAACAATGTCTATGTGGCTCAGTCAAAGTAACATATGACTTCATAGCATAGACTTTATAACATTCTATAACAACAGAGGGTCTAGCTGAGAACCACTACTTCATTAAAGCAGTTTAGAATGCAAATAGCTATTTGTGATTGTCCTTATACACAGTGCCCCTCTCAGTGTAGTCCAGGATAGCTCTGGTAACACAGGTGAACAGCTGGAGGGATCCAATGCCCAAGGACACAGGGAAAGCGCCCCACTGGAACTGCAGTACTCTGCTAGTAATTGGGGAGGGACTTTCCATAAGGGCTGAGTCTTCCAGAGAACCTGTATGCTATTAGGCTCCATTCACATCTCCGCGTTTCGAATCGCTTGCGGAATCCCTGCGATTCTGCCCGTGATTCGGCAATAGCGGCAAATCGCGGGATGCCCATGCTTTCCTCGTGCGTTGCCCGTCAATTTCAATAGCACCCCAAATGTGGAATGATTTGTCGGGCGAAAATCGCGGTAAAATTGCACAGAATCACGGGACGCCTGTTGCCCAAAAGAAATACATGAGCTTCTTTTGGGCGATGGGCGTCCCGCGATTCTATTTGCACGATTTTACTGCGATAGTCGCCCCTATACGTCAAGATGTGACTGGAGCCTTAGGCTCCAGACTGGCTACATGCACGTGGGTTCTGACTGTGAAGGGTCTCTCACCTGGCTGTAGATCACTTGCCCAGCTACCTATGTTTAAACAGGTGTGGCTTTTCTGAGCTTCTAAGGCAGAGAAGCAGAAAAACATATCTTCCATGGACATGTCCATGAACTCAGGGAACATTGGGAAAAGGCATTAATCAGTTGCAGATTGGGCCATAGCCGAATGACGGCTACAGCACGGTCAGATATCTTTGGGAGGCTGTCATATGACATCCTCCCAGAATCACGCTCTCGCACACCCCCAAGAATGTTCATGATCGTCGGGTCCCCCGGACCCGGTGCATCACAGAACAGGGTAAAGAGCCAATGACAGCGGCCCTTTACCATGTGATCGCCCTGTCCAATTACGGAGGAATCATTTGACAACATACCGGAGCATATCCAGTTCAGCTCCTCCCCTCTCATCGCACCGATCAGTACAGTGTGCGAGGAGAGGAAGGAGCCAGGTGCAGCAGCGCTGTCCATCCTCATTCATGCTCCATCCATGCCCAGCCATGCTCCATCCATGCCCAGTTATGCTCATCCATGCACTATCCATGCCCAGCCATGCTCATCCATGCCCAGCCATGCTCTGCCATGCTCATCTATTCCCAACCATGCTCATATATGCTCATCCATGCTCAGCGATGCCCATCCATGCCCAGCCATGCTCATCCCTGCCCAGCCATGCTCATCCATGCCCATCCATACCCAGCCATGCTCATCCATGCCCATCCATGTCCAGCCATGCTCATGTATGCTCAGCCATGCTCATCCATGCCCATCCATGCTCATCCATCCCCATCCATGCGCTATCCATGCCCAGCCATGCTCATCCATGCCCAGCCATACTCTGCCATGCTCATCCATTCCCAGCCATGCTCATATATGCTCATCCATGCTCACCCATCCCCATCCATGCCCAGCCATGCTCATCCATGCCCAGCCATGCTCTGCCATGCTCATCCATGCCCAGCCATGCTCATACTTGCCTATCCATGCCCAGCCATGCTCTGCCATGCTCATCCATACCCAGCCATGCTCATCCATGCCCAGCCATGCTCATACATGCCTATCCATGCCTAGTCATGCTCATCCATGCCCATCCTTGCCCAGCCATGGTCATCCATGCTCATCCATACCCAGCCATGCTCATCCATGCCCATCCATGTCCAGCCATGCTCATGTATGTCCAGCCATGCTCATGTATGCCCAGCCATGCTCATCCATGCCCATCCATGCTCATCCATGGCTCATTCGTGCTCATCCATTGCTCATCCGTGCTCATCTGTGCCCATCCATGGCTCATCTGTGCTCATCCATGGCTCATCAATGCCCATCCATTGCTCATCCATGCCCATCCATTGCTCATCCATGCCCATCCATGGCTTATACATCGCTCATTCATGCCTCATTCATGGCTGATTCATGCTCATCCATGCCACACCTGTGCTCATCCGTGCCTCATCCATGCCTCATCCGTGCATCATACATGCCACATCAGTGCTCATATGTGCCAAATCAATGATCATCCATGCAACATCAGAGATCATCCATGCAACATCCATGCCACATCAGTGCTCATCTATGCCACATCAGTGCTCATCTATGCCACATCAGTGCTCATTCGTGCCACATCCATGCCACATACATGTCACATCAGTGCTCATCCATGCCACATCCATGCCACATCAGTACTCATCCATGCCATATTCATACCAATACAGTGCCCATCAGTGTCTCTCAAAAGTGTAATAGGTAGTCAAATTAGATGTGTAATTTATGCTCCTAGAACACCTGACAGTGCTCCCTGCATGTTGGGCCTCTGTATGTGGCCTGGTGTAAAAGTCTCACATGTGGTATCGCCATACTCAGGAGGAGTAGCAGAATATATTTCAGGGTGTACTTTTTGCTATGTACATGCTATGTGCTAGAAATATGTTATACATTGACAACATTGTAAAAAAAAAAAAAAAAGTTTTAATTTTCTTTTCACATTTTCAAAAAATTTGTGGAAAAAATGACATGTTCAAAAGACTCATTACGCCTCATAAGTTATATGTTGGAGTGTTTGCTTTACAAAATGGGGTCATTTTTGGGGCGTTTCCATTGTCCTGGTGCTCCAGGGCCTTCAAAAGTGTAAGAGGTAATCAAGAAATTAAATGTGCAATTAATGTCCCTAGAATGCCTGATGGTGCTCCTTGCATGTTGGGCCTCTCTACGTGGCCAGACTGTGTAAAAGTCTCACACATACTCAGGAGGAGTAATAGAATGTATTTTGGGGTGTAATTTGTGGTATGCATATCCTGTGTGTGAGAAATAACTTGTTAATATGAAAAAGAAGAAAAAGAAAAAAAAAATCTTGATTTTGCAAAGAATTGTGGGAAAAAATTACAATTTCAAAAAACTCACCATGCCTCTTACTAAATACATTGGAATGTCTACTTTACAAAAGGGTGTAATTTGGGGGGGTATTTGTACTTTCCTGGCTTTTTAGGGTCTCAAGAAATGAGATAGGCCTCCAGCACATCAGGTATGATTAGGTGTAAGAAATAGGCACCATAGTTTGGCACCATAGTTTGTAGACTCTATAACTTTCACAAAGACCAAAGAATATACACATATTTGGGTTATTTTTACCAACGATATGTAGCAGTATAAATTTTGGCCAAAATTTATGAAGAAAAATTACTAATTTGCAAAATTTTATAACGGAAAAATTTTTTGGGCCTTTTTTCATTTATAGCGCAAAAAAAAAAAAAATAAAAACAGTGGTGATTAAATACCACCAAAAGAAAGCTCTATTTGTGTGAAAAAAAAGGACAAAAATTTCATATGGGTAAAATGTTGCATGATGGAGTAATTGTCATTCAAAATGTGAGAGCACTGAAAGCTGAAAATTGGTCTGGTTAGGAAGGGGGTTTAGGTGCCCAGTGGGAAAGTGGTTAACAAGGCCTGCATCTGCATCTGGGGATGGTAAGTAAATAGCCACAATTCTACAGCACTAAGTTCAAAGTGCTATAACTGCTAGCAAGCAGTCTGTTGAGGTATAATCACTGGCAGACAATGTACTGTGGATGGGCGGCCCGTACAGGCAAAGTGACATGCTAGTACGTCGTTGCCTGTTCAATGATTCATGGCTGGGACCTGCTGATCGGATGTGTCCAATCACAGACCACAGCCCTATGTTAACAATCAACTCAGGGCTCTGTACAGAGGGAAATATCTCTCTGCTTCTTATCCCTGCAAAGCAGGGAAATTATTAGTAAAAAAGCAGCTCATATTGCACACTTTACACATTGTTAGGCACACAGTTAACCCTTTGAGCACCCTAGATGTTAACCCCTTCCCAATCAGTGTGGATTATAGGGATTTCAAATGGTTAATATGTGGCTTACTTCTTGTCACCCAAAGAATCCAATCCTGGTCTGCAAAAAATTACATTAGGGAACTCATTTGGCTTCTATGGTAGAGAAAACTTCTTGTTATTGCAATTTTGATTATTAAAAAAAAAAAAATATTTGTATATATTGAAGCTTACCATTCCGTAAAGTGGAAGTAAAGTGCGCTTTTAAACTTGTACCTACAGGTAAGTATATCCTAAGGCTTAGCTATAGGTACAGCAAATATCTCCTAAACTTGCATTGTTTAGGAGATATTCACATGGGATGCAGCCGCTGACGTTAATGGCGCATGCACTCTGCAGGGACGGCATACCCAATACCCATTCATCCAGCCGGAGCTGTGAGGTGAAGATGGAAGCATCGGGAAGCTATGTCAGGGTTGTGCTGGAGTGCAGGTCATAATGTGCTAGTATGTGGTGCATATTAGTACATTATGGCCTAAACCTGCAGGGGGCCCAGATTTTTTTTCTCTTGGGATAAAGGTTAGTGTTAACCACTTCCTGTAGCATATTGAAGTGGTTATACCAGCATCATGACTGCAGCTACAGTCATGATTCCATTGTTGTTTTTTTAGAACTGGTGATTCTCTTTTAGATAAAAGTAATCCAAGTGGCTATACAGCCGCTGGATTACTTTTACAGGCGGTGGAAGGGGCCCCCCTCCTCCTACCTCCACCACTGCTTTTAATGGTGTCTCCCGTATGATCTGGGAGCCTGGTAAGGATGTGACTGGCAGCATCTGGTTTCTGGGACACTGTGAGATGAACTGCTGTTGTTCCTCCCACTGTGTGACATCAGAAACCGTGTACATTTACTGCGGCAGGGTGACCGCTCTGTACTATGTACGTGATCTGACACTTCCTGGCCTGGGGCGTGTGCCGCGGATACCGTGGACTCAATGTCTGCCGGCGCCCGCCGATTACATCTGCAGAGGAAGAATGGCAATCTGCCTATGTAAACAAGGCAGATTGTCGTTCTGTCAGAAGGGAAGGTATTGATCCTGTGTTTCTGCTAAGCAGGAATACAGATCTTTGCCTTCCCCTAGTAAAAGCACCTCCCCCACAGTTAGTAAGCACAACTAATAGCCTGTACACACGATCCGAAAATCGGACGACAGATTGTCCGTTTTTTTTGCATGCTAGTCGCATATCGAAAATGGAGAAGTTACTAAAGTGATGAAAATTCTCGTACGACAGAATAAAAAATCGGATGTGATGTCACGTGTTGTAGTGTATTTCTATTGTATTTTTGGATGACAACTGTACTGATTATACGAAACATTTTTGTGCTTGTCTGATCGAATAATATCAGATGAACTGTCGTGATCGGCTCTTGAAAGCTCTGTTCTAATGATCCGATTATCGTACGATCGATTCAAAAGCATTATTTTTCACCCAAATTTTAGGAGTATAGGCCATTAGGCATACATTTAACTCCTTGATCGCCCCTGATGTTAACCTCTTCCCTGCCAGTGTCATTAGTACAGTGACAGTGTATATTGTTTTAGCACAGATCACTGTATTATGCCCCATACACACGGTCGGAAATTCCAACGGAAAATGTCCGATCGGACCATGTTATCGGAAAATCCGGCCGTGTGTGGGCTCCATCTGACTTTTTCCGTTGGAATTTCCGATGGAAAAAATTTGAGATCCTGCTCTTAAATTTTCGACAACAAAGTCCGATCTGACTTTTTCCGATCGTGTGTAGAGAATTCCGGCGGACAAAGTGCCACGCATGCTCAGATCAAATTACGAGACTAAAGCTATTGGCTACTAGCCTCTACGTAGTTCCGTCGTATGCAATGAACGTCACCACGTTCAGAATGATCGGATTTTCCGACAACTTTGTCCGACCATGTGTTTGCAACACCAGTGTCGGACAAGACGGATTTTGTGGTCGGAATTTCCGACCGTGTGTACGGTGGCTTAGTGTTACTGGTTCCCAAAAAATGTCAAAAGTGTCAGGTGTCCGATTTGTATGTCGAAATGTCCCACTATAAGTCGCTGATCGTTGCCATTACTAGTAAAAAAAAAAAAATACCATAGTTGTGGGCGCTATAACTTTTGCGCAAACCAATCAATATACGCTTATTGGGATTTTGTTTACCAAAAATATGTAGCAGAATACATCTTGGCCTAAATTGATGAAGACATTTTATTATTTACACTTTTTTATTGGACAGAATTTATAGCAGAATTGTTTTTTTTTTTTTTTGCGTGTCTTTTTTTTTTTTTTGTTTCTAGCACAAAAAATAAAGACTGCAGAGGTGATCAAATACCACCAACAGAAAGCTCTATTTGTGGGGAAAAATGGGACAAAAATGGATTTGGGTACAAGGTCGCACAGCTGCGCAATTGTCAGTTAAAGTAACGCAAAACAAATGGCCTGGTCATGAAGGGGGGTAAATGGGTGAAAAATTGCTAATCCTAGTGAATCAGCCTTACCTTGTTATACGTAGTACCCAATCTGTTATTGTCATATCTGCAATGCAGAAGCAAAACAGAGATGTAGATAGGTTGCTATTGGCATCAGCAAATATTCTTTTCAGAACACATTACATGCAGTACGTTCATAGGTGTGCACACAGGGTGTGCCAGGTGTGCCCAGCCACACCCTAATCACCCTGTGCAGCACAGAATTCCCCTACTGCCCTGCCCCCCACCTTCGCCCCACATCGCTGCCACCTTCCCTTCTATCGTCTCACACTGGCTGTTGCTAAGGGGATGTTTAAGGATGAGTGGGGGAAGGGGCCAGTAAATATGTAATTTACCAGCCCCTTCACTTTCTGAATGAACATTATGAGTGATCGTTAGTGTGTGTTTGAGCTTTGGACAGGCTATTGCATACACCTATGAATACGTTAGTGCATGCAGAAAACCATCACCGGCAAATGAAGTGAAGAATATGACATGGTCCTCAATGGGGGAAGAGACCACAAGGTTCTACCTTCTCTACTCTACCCAAAATAAGGAAAAATGTTTTGGCTGGAGTGCCACTTCAAGTAGAAATGTTGGCAACACTACACGGTGCTTATTATGACTTTTATTATATTTTATTTACAGGACAGAAGTGCACCTGTCATCTCTGTACCCAATATAGTTCTCGCTCTATAAAGCAGCTTTCTCCCTGTGGCTAATTATGACCATGGTTATAATTTTGTTTCTTGTACATTTAACCCATTCAGAGCACGCTTTCACAATTTACCGAATACTGGCTGACTGGTACAAGAACTAATTAGTGTAATAAAATATTTTCTAGACAGCTTCCTTCAGTAAACAGAGTTTGGTTAACTTTTACGCTAAAACAGTTATTCATTTGTGAAAACTGTTAAATATTTAATCGTCTTTTAATCTGGCTAAGAAAAAAAAAATACATCTGTAATGTATGTACATTATTAAACAAAATAATAATCAGTTGGTTTAAAAACTTTTTTATTTCTGGTACATTTTCTGCTGACATAAATTGCTGTAATGTGTATATACAGTATCTCACAAAAGTAAGTACACCCCTCACATTTTTTTAAATATTTTATTATATCTTTTCATGTGACAACACTGAAGAAATTACACTTTGCTACAATGTAAAGTAGTGAGTGTACAGCTTGTATAACAGTGTAAATTTGCTGTCCCTGCAAAATAACTCAACACACAGCCATTAATGTCTAAACCGCTGGCAACAAAAGTGAGTACACTTCTAAGTGAAAATGTCCAAATTGGGCCCAAAGTAATATTTTGTGTGCCCACCATTATTTTCCAGTACTGCCTTAAACCACTTGGGCATTGAGTTCGCCAGAGCTTCACAGGTTGCCACTGGTGTCCTCTTCCTCTCCTCCATGATGACATCACGGAGCTGGTGGATGTTAGAGACCTTGCAATCCTCCACCTTTTGTTTGAGGATGCCCCACAGATGCTCAATAGGGTTTAGGTCTGGAGACATGCTTGGCCAGTCCATCACTATTACCCACAGCTCCTTTAGCAAGGCAGTGGTTGTCTTGGAGGTGTGTTTGGGGTCGTTATGTTGGAATACTGCCCTGCAGCCCAGTGTCCGAAGGGAGGGGATCATGCTCTGCTTCAGTATGTCACAGTATATGTTGGCATTCATGGTTCCCTCAATGAACTGTAGCTCCCCAGTGCCAGCAGCACTCATGCAGCCCCAGACCATGACACTCCCACCACCATGCTTGAGTGTAGGCAAGACACACTTGTCTTTGTACTCTTCACCTGGTTGCCACCACACATGCTTGACACCATCTGAACCAAATAAGTTTATCTTGGTCTCATCAGACCACAGGACATGGTTCCAGTAATCCATGTCCTTATGCCTCGTACACACTAGCGGACTTTCCCGCGGGAATGTCCACCAGACTGACGCCAAAAGTCTTGCGGACTAGGTTTTAAGTTTTGTTTTAAAATTGTCCGCTGAACTCGGCAGTCCGGCGGACAATCCCGCAGTTAGTATGCTAGTCCGCCGGACTTTTTAAAATGAACGGACTTGCCCACACACGGAGCAAAGTCAGTTCATTTAGACGGGGCTAGCAAAGGCAGTGAATGCCGCCGCGCTGGCCCCATCACCTGGTATGGATTTAAAGGGAATCCCCACGCCGGTCCCCCCCAAATCCATCTCAGACCCTTATCCGAGCACGCAGCCCGGCCGGCCAGGAAAGGGGTGGGGACGAGCGAGCGCCCCCCCCTCCTGAGCCGTACCAGGCTGCGTGCCCTCAACATGGGGGGTGCCCTGGGGAAAGGGGGGCCGTGTGCCCCCCCACCCCAGAGCACCTTGTCCCCATGTTGATGAGGACAAGGGCCTTTTCCCGACAACCCTGGCCGTTGGTTGTCGGGGTCTGCGGGCGGGGGGCTTATCGGAAATCCAGGAGCCCCCTTTAATAAGGGGGCCCCCAGATCCCGGCCCCCACCCTATGTGAATGAGAATGGGGTACGATGTACCCCTACCCATTCACCTAAGGTGTAAAGTGTAAATAAAAAAAAACACACAATTTTTTAAAAATATTTTATTGCACTGCTCCGGGGGTCTTATATAGGGACAAGGGGGCAAGGGGACAAGGGGGCAGGGTCACATGCTCATGTCACATGGTGACCCCGCCCCCCTATGATGTCACCGGGACTGTGACATCATAGGGGGGCGGGGTCACCATGTGACATGAGCATGTGACCCTGCCCCCTTGTCCCTATATAAGTCACAACACAGCGCGGCTCTGCCATTCCGGCCAGAGACAGCGACGAGTCAACATCGGAAGAAGAAGAAGAAGAGGAGGAAGAAGAAGAAGGCGGCGGCGCAAGAAAGCGACGACAGCGGCAAGAACAGAAGAGACCCCGGAAGACCCCCGAAGGCGGATCGAGACCCCCAGACGACGGCGGTGATGACGAAGAAGGAAGCTGGGCTCCTCTGCTTGGTAAAAGAGCTAGGTAAAATAGCGAAGGAGTCCGGCGAGAAGACCCCCCAAGCCGGAAGAAGACCCCCGGAGCAGTGCAATAAAATATTTTTAAAAAATGGTGTGTTTTTTTTTATTTAAACTTTACACCTTAGGTGAATGGGTAGGGGTACATCTTACCCCATACTCATTCACATAGGGTGGGGGCCGGGATCTGGGGGCCCCCTTATTAAAGGGGGCTCCCGGATTCCGATAAGCCCCCCGCCCGCAGACCCCGACAACCAATGGCCAGGGTTGTCGGGAAGAGGCCCTTGTCCTCATCAACATGGGGACAAGGTGCTTTGGGGTGGGGGGGGGGGCGCACGGCCCCCCTTTCCCCAGGGCACCCCCCATGTTGAGGGCACGCGGCCTGGTACGGCTCAGGAGGGGGGGGCGCTCGCTCGTCCCCACCCCTTTCCTGGCCGGCCGGGCTGCGTGCTCGGATAAGGGTCTGAGATGGATTTGGGGGGGACCCCCACGCTGTTTTTTCGGCGTGGGGATTCCCTTTAAATCCATACCAGGTGACGGGGCCAGTGCGGCGGCATTCACTGCCTTCGCTAGCCCCGTCTACCTGAAGTCATCCGATGATCGGCAAGTCCGTTCATTTCCAAAAGTCCGGCGGACTTTTTCCGGCGGATTGTCCGCCGGAGAAGTCCGGGCATGTGTGGGCAAGTCACACGCTCGGAAAGTCCGGCGAAGCCCGCTGGAAGGTCCGGCGGACATTCCCGCGGGAAGGTCCGGCGGACATTCCCGCGGGAAAGTCCGAGCGTGTGTACGAGGCATTAGTCTGCTTGTCTTCAGCAAACTGTTTGTGGGGTTTCTTGTGCATCATCTTTAGAAGAGGCTTCCTTCTGGGACGACAGCCATGCAGAGCAATTTGATGCAGTGTGCGGCGTATGGTCTGAGCACTGACATGCTGTCCCCTTTTCAACCCTGCTGGCAGCACTCATACGTCTATTTCCCAAAAACAACCTCTGGATATGACGCTGAGCACGTGCACTCAACTTCTTTGGTTGACCATGGCAAGGCCTGTTCTGAGTGGAATCTGTCCTGTTAAACCGCTGTATGGTCTTGGCCACCATGCTGCAGTTCAGTATCAGGGTCTTTGAAATCTTCTTATAGCCTAGGCCATCTTTATGTAGAGCAACAATTCTTTTTTTCAGATCCTCAGAGAGTTCTTTGACATGAGGTGTCATGTTGAAATTCCAGTGACCAGTATGAGAGAGTGAGAGTGATAACACCAAATTTAACACACCTACTCCCCATTCACACCTGAGACCTTGTAACACTAACGGGTCACATGAGATCAGGGAGGGAAAATGGCTAATTGGGCCCAATTTGGACATTTTTCCCTAGGGGTGTACTTACTTTTGTTGCCAGCGGTTTAGACATTAATGGCTGCGTGTTGAATTATTTTGAGGGGACAGCAAATTTACACAGTTAGATAAGCTGTACACTCACTACTTTACATTGTTAGCAAAGTGTTATTTCTACAGTGTTGTCACATGAAAAGATATAATAAAATACTTACAAAAATTTGAGGGGTGTACTCACTTTTGTGAGATACTGTAAATAGTTGTCCCTTCAGCAGGTGAGTCTGTGTTTCAATGGGACATGACCTTTCTAATTTGGCCCAGTCAGCTCACATTACCTGTCTACCCCCCAGGCTTCTGCTCTGACTTACACAGGCACTGTAACCTCTGACCCAGCAGCTCACAACACCAACCCCCCTGCCTTACCTCTGCTGCTGGCCAGGAGACTGCACCTAAATTTACAGCTGGTAGCTTTTCGGCAGAGGAGCCTTTTTTAGTTTTGGATAAAGTGAGGTAACATTTGTGCAAGTCTGTGAATCCATTGAGGAGATTTTCTCTCATTTCCTGTCTCTGTGAGCCCTTAAAGATTATTTCCCCTTAATAAGACTCACTGTTTCATTTAAGTTTGACACACACAGAGCCGATCGGCCCTATAGGCACACTATGCAAGCTGCTTAGGGCCCCGCCGCTGTGGGGGCCCCCCCCCCAAGACCCAGCATCCCCCTGCACCTCTGGCTGGCCATTTAGAGTGCAGTGAGGAGAGGTGGGAGGAGGTGGAAGGCGGCGATCGGCAGCTCTATGGTGCCTGAGTGGGCGGCGGGATCTCCCTGGGGTTTGTAGTACTCTCAGTGTATACAGTGGAGAGGAGAAGGGAGGGGCCTCTGACCCAGGCAGGTATCAGTTTCACTTTCACTCTGCTTGAACACTGTTGCTGATGCCCGGGTCAGAGGCCCCTCCCCTCTCTGCTGTATACATTCGGAGATAGAACTACTAGCCCCAGGGAGATCCCCCTGCCTGTGGACACCATATAGCTGCCGATCGCCGCCTCCCACCTCCACCAGCCAGGTACAGGGGAACCTCTGCAAGGGGGGGGAGTCAGCTGTTTGGGGGCCCAAATGTAAGAGGGGGGGGGCTTTCTGGGGACACTAATGTAAGGAAGGGGGCCTCTGGGGACACTAATGTAAGAGGGGGGCTCTCTGGGGACACTGATGTAAGAGGGGGCCTCCTGGGGACACTAATGTCAGAGGGGGGGCTCTCTGGGGACCCTGTGTAAGGAGGGGCTCTCTGGGGATACTAATTTAAGAGGGAAGGCTCTCTTGGGACACTAATGTAAGGGGAGGCTCTCTTGGGACCCTGGTGTAATGGGGGGGGGGAGTGGGGGCTCTCTGGGGACCCTGGTGTAAGGGGGGGCTCTCTGGGGACCCTGTGTAAGGAGGGGCTCTCTGGGGATACTAATTTAAGAGGGGAGGCTCTCTTGGGACACTAATGTAAGGGGAGGCTCTCTTGGGACCCTGATGTAAGGGGGGCTCTCTGGGGACCCTGGTGTAAGAAGGGGCTCTCTGGGGACCCTGATGTAAGAAGGGGCTCTCTGGGGACCCTGATGTAAGAAGGGGCTCTCTGGGGACCCTGGTGTAAGAAGGGGCTCTCTGGGGACCCTGATGTAAGAAGGGGCTCTCTGGGGACCCTGGTGTAAGAAGGGGCTCTCTGGGGACCCTGATGTAAGGAGGGGCTCTCTGGGGAGCCTGGTGTAAGGGGAGGCTCTCTGGGGACCCTGGTGTAAGTGGAGGCTCTCTGGGGACCCTGATGTAGGGGGAGGCTCTCTGGGGACCCTGATGTAGGGGGATACCCTCTGGGGACCCTGATGTAAGTAGGGAGGCTCACTGGGGACCCTGATGTAAGGAGGGGCTCTCTGAGGACACTGATGTAAGGGGGCTCTCTGGGGACCCCCCTTTCCCCAGGGCACCCCCCATGTTGAGGGCACGCGGCCTGGTACGGCTCAGGAGGGGGGCGCTCGCTCGTCCCCACCCCTTTCCTGGCCGGCCGGGCTGCGTGCTCGGATAAGGGTCTGAGATGGATTTGGGGGGGACCCCCACGCCGTTTTTTCGGCGTGGGGATTCCCTTTAAATCCATACCAGGTGACGGGGCCAGTGCGGCGGCATTCACTGCCTTCGCTAGCCCCGTCTACCTGAAGTCATCCGATGATCGGCAAGTCCGTTCATTTCCAAAAGTCCGGTGGACTTTTTCCCGCGGATTGTCCGCCGGAGAAGTCCGGGCATGTGTGGGCAAGTCACACGCTCGGAAAGTCCGGCGAAGCCCCCGCTGGAAGGTCCGGCGGACATTCCCGCGGGAAAGTCCGAGCGTGTGTACGAGGCATTAGTCTGCTTGTCTTCAGCAAACTGTTTGTGGGGTTTCTTGTGCATCATCTTTAGAAGAGGCTTCCTTCTGGGGCGACAGCCATGCAGACCAATTTGATGCAGTGTGCGGCGTATGGTCTGAGCACTGACATGCTGTCCCCTTTTCAACCCTGCTGGCAGCACTCATACGTCTATTTCCCAAAAACAACCTCTGGATATGACGCTGAGCACGTGCACTCAACTTCTTTGGTTGACCATGGCAAGGCCTGTTCTGAGTGGAATCTGTCCTGTTAAACCGCTGTATGGTCTTGGCCACCATGCTGCAGTTCAGTATCAGGGTCTTTGAAATCTTCTTATAGCCTAGGCCATCTTTATGTAGAGCAACAATTCTTTTTTTCAGATCCTCAGAGAGTTCTTTGACATGAGGTGTCATGTTGAAATTCCAGTGACCAGTATGAGAGAGTGAGAGTGATAACACCAAATTTAACACACCTACTCCCCATTCACACCTGAGACCTTGTAACACTAACGGGTCACATGAGATCAGGGAGGGAAAATGGCTAATTGGGCCCAATTTGGACATTTTTCCCTAGGGGTGTACTTACTTTTGTTGCCAGCGGTTTAGACATTAATGGCTGCGTGTTGAATTATTTTGAGGGGACAGCAAATTTACACAGTTAGACAAGCTGTACACTCACTACTTTACATTGTTAGCAAAGTGTTATTTCTACAGTGTTGTCACATGAAAAGATATAATAAAATATTTACAAAAATTTGAGGGGTGTACTCACTTTTGTGAGATACTGTAAATAGTTGTCCCTTCAGCAGGTGAGTCTGTGTTTCAATGGGACATGACCTTTCTAATTTGGCCCAGTCAGCTCACATTACCTGTCTACCCCCCAGGCTTCTGCTCTGACTTACACAGGCACTGTAACCTCTGACCCAGCAGCTCACAACACCAACCCCCCTGCCTTACCTCTGCTGCTGGCCAGGAGACTGCACCTAAATTTACAGCTGGTAGCTTTTCGGCAGAGGAGCCTTTTTTAGTTTTGGATAAAGTGAGGTAACATTTGTGCAAGTCTGTGAATCCATTGAGGAGATTTTCTCTCATTTCCTGTCTCTGTGAGCCCTTAAAGATTATTTCCCCTTAATAGGACTCACTGTTTCATTTAAGTTTGACACACACAGAGCCGATCGGCCCTATAGGCACACTATGCAAGCTGCTTAGGGCCCCGCCGCTGTGGGCCCCCCCCCCCCAAGACCCAGCATCCCCCCTGCACCTCTGGCTGGCCATTTAGAGTGCAGTGAGGAGAGGTGGGAGGAGGTGGAAGGCGGCGATCGGCAGCTCTATGGTGCCTGAGTGGGCGGCGGGATCTCCCTGGGGTTTGTAGTACTCTCAGTGTATACAGTGGAGAGGAGAAGGGAGGGGCCTCTGACCCAGGCAGGTATCAGTTTCACTTTCACTCTGCTTGAACACTGTTGCTGATGCCCGGGTCAGAGGCCCCTCCCCTCTCTGCTGTATACATTCGGAGATAGAACTACTAGCCCCAGGGAGATCCCCCTGCCTGTGGACACCATATAGCTGCCGATCGCCGCCTCCCACCTCCACCAGCCAGGTACAGGGGAACCTCTGCAAGGGGGGAGTCAGCTGTTTGGGGGCCCAAATGTAAGAGGGGGGGCTTTCTGGGGACACTAATGTAAGGAAGGGGGCCTCTGGGGACCCTAATGTAAGAGGGGGGCTCTCTGGGGACACTGATGTAAGAGGGGGCCTCCTGGGGACACTAATGTCAGAGGGGGGGCTCTCTGGGGACCCTGTGTAAGGAGGGGCTCTCTGGGGATACTAATTTAAGAGGGAAGGCTCTCTTGGGACACTAATGTAAGGGGAGGCTCTCTTGGGACCCTGGTGTAAGGGGGGGGGGGGGAGTGGGGGCTCTCTGGGGACCCTGGTGTAAGGGGGGCTCTCTGGGGACCCTGTGTAAGGAGGGGCTCTCTGGGGATACTAATTTAAGAGGGGAGGCTCTCTTGGGACACTAATGTAAGGGGAGGCTCTCTTGGGACCCTGATGTAAGGGGGGGGCTCTCTGGGGACCCTGGTGTAAGGGGGGGGGGGCTCTCTGGGGACCCTGGTGTAAGGGGGGCTCTCTGGGGACCCTGGTGTAAGAAGGGGCTCTCTGGGGACCCTGATGTAAGAAGGGGCTCTCTGGGGACCCTGGTGTAAGAAGGGGCTCTCTGGGGACCCTGATGTAAGAAGGGGCTCTCTGGGGACCCTGGTGTAAGAAGGGGCTCTCTGGGGACCCTGATGTAAGGAGGGGCTCTCTGGGGAGCCTGATGTAAGGGGAGGCTCTCTGGGGACCCTGGTGTAAGTGGAGGCTCTCTGGGGACCCTGATGTAGGGGGAGGCTCTCTGGGGACCCTGATGTAGGGGGATACCCTCTGGGGACCCTGATGTAAGTAGGGAGGCTCACTGGGGACCCTGATGTAAGGAGGGGCTCTCTGAGGACACTGATGTAAGGGGGCTCTCTGGGGACCCTGATGTAAGGAGGGGCTTTCTGGGGACCCTGATGTAAGGGGAGGCTCTCTGGGAAACCCTAGTTGTTTAACCCCTTCCCAGCCAGTATCATTAGTACAGTGACAGTGCATATTTTTTAGCACTGATCACTGTATTAGTGTCACTGGTTCCCAAAAAGTGTCAAAAGTGTAATTTAGTGTCTGAATGTCCGTCGCATTATCACAGTCCTGCTATAAGTCACCAATCGGCACCATTACTAGTAAACAAAAAAAATTATAAAAATTTTGGTAAATAAACCATAGTTTGTAGGTGCTATAATGTTTGCGCAAACCAATCAATATACCCTTTTTGGGATTTATTTACCAAAAACATGTAACAGAATACATATTGGCCAAAATGTATGCCGTAATTTCTTTTTTTTTGCATTTTTCATATGTTTTATAGCAGAAAGTAAAAAATATTGTTTTTCTTTTTCAAAATTGTAGGTCTTTTTTTTGTTTATATTGCAAAAAAAAAAAATTGCAGTGGTGCTCAAATAGCACCAAAAGAAAGCTCTATTTGTAGGAAAAAAAGACATATTATATTTATTTGGGTGCAGCGTCGCATGACTACGCAATTGTCAGTTAAATTAACGCAATGCCGTATCACAAAAAACGGCCTGGTCAGGAAGGGGTATAAATCTTCCAGAGGTCAAGTGGTTAATCTATTCTACTCCATCCAAAATAACAATGAAAACACGTGCTTACATTTTAATATTTCATAGTCTCTACAAAGCATCCAAATCCTTCTCAAATAATTTTCCTGCTGCGTATAGCTGTTGTGGATAGTGCTGGACTAAATCGAATAGTCAATGCTATTGCGCATGCAGGAAATGTTTAAAAATGTCCTTGAAATCAATCATGATGCAAATATATTGGTATTTTTCAATAAATTGCATGATGATTCTTTTAACAATAAAAGCATCCAACCTATTAAACTCCAAACTGCTATAAAAACATTTGTAAAGATCTCAAACATATAATAGAGCAGCTGAGATGTAGGCTTCATTCACACTTGTGTGACTTGTCATGCAGCTGTGGACACATAAATTTGTATGAAAAGTTGCAGCCCATGTATTTCAATAGAAGCTGTTCAAACTGCTTTGAGGCTTTAATGCGACTTGAGTGCCATAGATTGCAATGTAAACTCTCAAAATCGCATAAAAGTTTCAAGGTCCATAAAGACATGGATAAGTGAGTTTGGGGTGGAGGAACTAGACTGGCCTGCATCCCGATAGAACACCTTTGGGATAAATTAGAGTGGAGACTGCGAGGCAGGCCTTCTCTTCCACATTAGTGGCTGACCTCACAAATGCGCTTCTGGAAGAATGATCAAGCATTCCCATAGACACACTCCTAAACCTTGTGGACAGCCTTCCCAGAAGAGTTGAAGCTGTTATAGCTGCAAAGGGTGGGCCAACTCAATATTGAATCCTACGGACTAAGACTGGGATGACATTAAAGTTCACGTGCGTGTAAAGGCTGGCATCACAATACTTTTGGTATTATGGTGTATTTTTCCTGTATTCTCCTTTTTTACAATAAGGACCTTGCAGGGCATTTAGACCATCTTGCAAATCATCTTTCCAGGGTGTATTAAAGGTCTAAACTATAACTGGGTGATATTTAGTTGCAAGTGTGCTTTATTGTAACAGAGTGGTGTGATTTTGGTTTCCTAACTCCTGCAACCTGCTACTGTTTTTTCTTTTTCATGTGCTTGGAGTGGATCCTCCCAAGATCCATATTTCAGGAGCTGCAGGAATACCTTTCATTCCACTACACCTCCATTGGACTCCTATGACTCTTTCCACTCTATGTGTTGAGAGTGCTGAATTCTGATAGTACGGATAGTGTACATTGTGTTGTGTTAGTTGTCATACCATGGTAAAAATAAATGACAGGCTGACATAGACAGTGGCTGTATTTAGCTTTTTAAATATCTAAGCGATTACATACAGTATGCATAGAGAATGATGCACTGCCCTGGATGCAGTCAGAATGCATTAAGGGCCGTGTATCCATTTCTGTAAAGATTTAAATTCTTAGATGTATGGGAAGATGCATACAGCCACTGCCTATGTCAGCCTGTCATTGATTTTTAGCAGGCAGTCAGCTGTACAGGACATCTGTGCCCCCCAGCCTAATGACCCGTACACACAATCCCAAATTCGAATGAAAAATACCACTTTCGAAGCGATCGAATGATAATCGAATCATTAGTACAGAGCTTTCAAGAGCCGATCAGGACAGTTCATCCGATATTATTTTATCGGACATGCACGAAAAGTTTTCTCGTACGATACCAGATCGTACGATTTTCATTTAATCAGTACAGTTGTCGTCCGAAAATACAATAGAAATACACTACAACACATGACATCACTTCCGATTTTTTATTCTGTCGTATGAGAATTTTCGTAACTTTAGTAACCTCTCCATTTTTAATATGTCACTACCTTGCAAAAAAAATGGACGATTTTCGGATTGTGTCTACGGGCCATAAATAAACCCTGCCCTTCTGTACATTGTACGGATGTCTGCACCCCCGTGAATGAGCCCGAATGACTTGCCTTTGCTTTAGTTCTAGTGGTCTTCACTGTGTGGCCTTGCCCAGTGGCACACACACTTTCTACTCTCCACTGGACCACCCTCACAGTGTGCAAATATGCTGTGGTCACATCCATCTCTATGGATCACTAATATTAATTAAAAGGGCCACAGCATTTTTTGCTATAGGAAGAATTTTTTTTAGCAAACTGCACACTAGTGGATAATTTACACATGTCTATATTTAAAATAATAGTAATAATTTAAAAAGCAAGCATGTAACGATATCATAATCAAGTTACCGTATAGTAACTCACTAAGTGCCAACTAACGACACACCGCACGTTCCCTTTAAGCATTCTAAGAATAAAAAAAGACGCCTGACTAATAGCTTCATTTTATTTGAAGCTTACTGGAATTATGAATTCATTCACCAGACTGTTAAGTTGCCATGCTCCATTAAATATATCTTAACTGCTCAGACTATTAGAAAGGAAACAGTTATTGCCCATCACAGTCCCATTCGGTGCAGATCATAAATAAGTTATTAAAAATAGCCAACTGCCCACATGTGTCTCCTGTAACTGTTAATCTTACTCAAGAAATATTGCAAAGAGCAAAGCGCTGACTGCAAAGTGTAATACCAAGAGCAATCGAACCAAATTCATCATGTACTGCCCTGGCATTAAAAAAAAAAAAATGATATCTGATTGGTTGCTCTGGATTAGTACCCTTTGCTCCTTGCATGGTTTATGAAAGTTGGACCGGTATTTCCAGAAGTGCAAATGAAAGTAATAGTTTGTTGACCAGAAAGCCTGATTTTAAAAGATTCATTTAGGCTTTTTACCTATTCAAATTTGCTATTTAATGGCTAGGTTCACTTTTTAGACCACATTTCATGTTACACCAAAATGTAGGATGTATCAAGAAGCATGGTCACATACCCAAAACCCAGACTAACCCCAACTTACCTGAAAGCTTCCGCCTGCAGCATCTTGTTATTATTTGAAATTAGGCAGCGGTTTATGGCTGCACTCGCACAGACAAATCATTATGGTCCAAGATTGCGAATGGAAGTTACTACAAGTCCAATTTTTTGGAATATTCGGAGCATGTAAGTCACCCTCTAGCTGTCCCATGTAGTAGTTACTCGGCAGGAGGCTTACAGAGATAGATAGCTATTCATGGGCCACCCTCTTCTTATCTTAATTGCCCCATACCCCATGCCGATTTAAGTCATCTGCTAGCCAATGGTATCTCCTCTAGGGTTGCCACTTCATCCCTTTAAACCCAAACACATAATAATTACACAAGTTCTGTGGCTAATTAAGGTAGTAATTAAACTCACTTGGTACCTTATCTGCATTAAATTAGCCTCAGAACCTGTGTAATTCATATGTGTTTGGGTTTAAAGGGACGAGGTGGCAACTCTAATCTCCTCCCATGCCATCCTTTCCACAGAGGTCCCAGGGCTCAGCTTTCAATGGCGCACCTTGCCCATGGGAATTTACTTGGAGTCACAATTTCACACCCCAGGCTTAGAGGCACAAGGTAATTTGTCCTCCCATGATTGCCCAATGTAAAGCCTTTCCATGATGTAAACTTCAGTCCAGTATCCAGTTCCATGCCTGGGCTGGGTGAACATATTCCCCACATTCTCTTTGGTTGCACCCCAGTGGTTTCCCATGGCAAGCCTGCCTTTGGACAAAATGCACTTCCAGATGCCAGCTACCTCCCTCAGAATGTGCCTCTTATAGACTTTGCGGCCTCTTCTTCAAGGTTCTAGAGCTTTCTTGAGGCTTCCAACAACTTTTAGAATTTTACGCTGTTGTTACTCTGCTAGGGACCTGAAAAATGACCTGATAATGAAGGGATATATACAGGCTGGCACAAATGGTTAAAGACTACATGAGATTTTAACAATGGGTTACTTTTGGGATACTACTTTAACTTTTAACTATAACAGAAAGAAGGCAAGGTCATCAACCTGACCATATTGTCTGAGAGAGCTGTTTGGATCACAAGACCTCCAAATAAAGCCTATTGCATATGTATTATAACTGTATAACTTTTTTTAGTTTGTTGGAAAAGGGAAGGGGGCAAGGTGGTTTGGTAGACAGTATATTATACAATATAGAGAAGGTAAGGATATGCTGTCATTAGCAGCGCACACACATCAAAGACACCTCGGTTCTTCCTGTGGCAGTCACGTGGCACTGCTCTCTGCATAATTTAGCAGTCAGAGGAAGTGGTTGAAGATGGTAGATGACATCTTAGTTGTTGACTTTTTATAAAAAGTCAGAACTTGCATATTAATAACAATGCTGTTTAGTCTACTCAGGTTGCATACTGTAGAAAAAGAAATGATGAAGCACATTGTTTTTCAAGCTTTGGGTAGAGAATGGCATTAAATCCTGTCTGACACAGATGTGTGATAACTCGCACCGCAACCACAGTAGTCTGATTCCCAAGTGGGATTTATTATTGACTAAAAATCAAAAACCTAAATAGATGACATCTGTTCCAATGTAACAGTGGATGCATTATCCAGGACATGCTGGGCACCTTTACTACTCTGAAAATTAAAATGAATTAAATTACACTGATACGTATTACCAGATTGCCACATATTGCAAACAGTACAGGCAATTTATATTTATGTGTTCCCTCAGTCCGAATACAGATCTCTACTTGATAGTGGTGCGCCTAACCAGTGGAAACAGTCAGCAGTCAGACTGTATAACAACTAAAGAATATTGCATCTTTTGATTATTACTATGTGTATGTAAATGCTGGACTGTGTTAGCAGCACACCGAAGAGCCGGACCACTGTTTTCGCACTGAGCACGGCAGTCTAGACACCTCCTCCTGCACAGTAATCCAATCAACAACACTCGTTCTCCTGCCTGCGCAGGTTGTTGATTGAAGCACTGTGTATGGGAACTGTTGGACCGCTGAAGACCCAGACCAGTCTGGCTTTACAGTATGCTGCCAACATAGGGCAGTTTTTACAAGCACACACAGTAAAAATAATAAAAATGAGAGGCTTTAATTGGGCCTCAATGAAAGCCTGTGACAGACCTGAACACATAGGGAGAACTGCATAAGCTGAGTTTACATTGCCTGAAACTGCTCATGAAAACATAGACTTGGTCTAGGTCTAGTGGAGGTGTATAGCTGAACTCCCATAAATAAAGTGTCGAGGTAGGGAAACTTAGCCCTTTCTTACGTAATTATTATTTATTTAGTTTTTATGCATTTTGCGTTTTACGTATTTTTTTTCAACCACTTGCCGCCCGCCCACCGTCAAATGACGGCTGGGCAGTGCGGCTCTCGTTCTGGGTGGACGTCATATGACGGCTTCCCAGAACGACCGCTCTCGCACACCCCTGGGGGCACGGTGATTGCGGCCGCGCTGTGTTGCTAGGACACGGCGCGACCCGATCTGTGTAAAGAGCGGTGTTTCTTCTGCCTCCGGTGTTTCTTCTCCCTCTTCTCTCTTCAGTGGTTTCTTCTCCCCCCCAAGCACTTGCTCATCTGCTTTCTTTCCTGATCTGACAGGCTGCATTCTTGGACAAGGGTATGGTATGGATTTTTGGGGGGGGGACCCAAACCATTTGTTTTTTAAATGTTGGTGTGGGGGTGTCCCCTCCAAATTCATATCAGATCCTTAAGGCCTGGTATGGACCTGAGGGGACCCCTCACTGTTTTTTTCACAATGTTTTTTTTGCCAGCAAATGTTTTCTTTGCATTAAGCTGTCAATGGGGAACCCCACTGAAGCTGATGACTCATCGGTTGTTAAGGACGCCATGGCCAGCTTCCCTGCCTGCTTATTAGCAAACAGCTACCGGTATATACAGTGTTTAAATTGGAAAAAAAACGCAAAATGCTAAACAAATCAAAAATTGCATCACAAACACAACATTTGCATTTCTGGTGCAATTTCATTGAAGTCTATTACACGCAAAAGTGTAAATGTGGAAAACACTGCGCTACCCTTGTTAAAAAACAACTCAATGTGCAAAAGCAGCTAACATACAAAACAAACAAAGTCAAAGGAGTGTGGACAGAAAATGTAGCGCTAGAACATATGTACTTTGTGAAAAGTAAAAAAATGAAGGAATGTATATAATAGAGTGCCCACAATGAACGTGAGCATTACCAATCATATAACATAAGATAATAATGTAATAATGTAGTGTAATAACAGCTGGCCCGACGCGTTTCGACACTATCGGTCTTCTACTGGGGCGTATCCCAGTAGAAGACCGATAGTGTCGAAATGCGTCGGGCCAGCTGTCTCTTACTTCCCACATTGCCGACCCATTTTATATATTCATCTCGAGATTTTTATTTTGTTTGATTTGTCACATATCAATGTGAATACATTTTATCATTAATTTTTGACCTGCACTATTGGAGTTGCCTCCATTTTTTTCCCTCCTCTTTCCCCGGTCCATTCGATTACCTCCTGTGGGATCATCCGGTTAATTGGAGGTCACTGGTTGCTGTGGTTCACTGGTTGCTGTGTATGCTGTTTGGTTCCTGACTACCGTGGTTCCCACCTGCTCCATCCGGTACCCACCGTTGCAAGAGTTCCAGCATTTAAGTCTGCTTGATACAAATACCGTATGGTAGCTGTATCCAACATCTATGGTAAGAGTATTCATTCTTTTCCTATCATCAGACAAGCCGTTCCTTATTTGTGTGGTTCCAGCCTCCTTTACCCCTGAGTCAATTCGAGGGATCCATCTATCCATCTGGGATTACCAGTGTCTACGCAATATGAACTTTACATATTTTTATTTTTTTATTGGCATTTACCATTGATTTAGTTTATGTCATCACTTTCAGGTTATTCACTACTAACATTATTATCTTATGTTATATGATTGGTAATGCTCACGTTCATTGTGGGCACTCTATTATATACATTCCTTCCTTTTTTTACTTTTCACAAAGTACATATGTTCTAGCGCTACATTTTCTGTCCATATTACACGCAAAAGGCAGGAAAAAAGTCCCTGACCCTTTCCAAAAATGCATCGGCTGCAAAACGCATTGATGTGAGCGTGTACCATAGGAAACCATGTTAAATGGACTGTAGTGCATTTATGCAAACTGCAAAATGCACTAAAACAATGCATAGGTGTAAACCTAGGGTAAGACAGAGGGTCAAGTAATTATTATGGCCCTATTTTGTGTGCAGACAATGCTCATAGTCAGTTGAGATTCTATTTGGGGATTTTAAGAGAGCTTCACATGAATATTTTGCAGCCTGTGCCACTGCTCTTGTCCTTTCCCATGTTTCGTATAGGCTTTTCATGGCTTGTCAACAAATGACAGTTACTGCAAGATAGTATATAGAATGAAAGTAAATCCACAAACTAGCAAAGCGGACTACAAGTCCCAGCTTCCAATGTCCAATGTCAGTAATATCATTGAGATTCACTCTACTTGCAATCCTAATCCAATCAGAAGGATGGTCAGGGAATATGACAGCAGGATCCTGCAGCTTCCAGAGGAGATCCGGGATGATCCAAAGCAGCTCAAGCAACAAGAAAACAATAGTATAGGTCGGATCCGCATTAGCATACAGTAACAGTAATCATTTATTTAAAGAAAAAAAATAGCAAACTTACAGTTCCAATTCTGTATACCAGAAACTCCAGATCCCCTGGCCAGCATCACAACTGGTTTGAGAAAGAAGGGTTGTCCTTTGAAACACGTTACTACCCCCTCTTTCCACCAGTACATAGAGGTCACCACAAGGTTTTAGGCAGCGGCACTGGACGCAGTCTATTGGCAGCTTTTTGACAGCTGTCAGAGCGGGTCCCTGTGATGCCAGCCAGGGGATCTGGAGTTGCCATTTCTTATACACAGCATTGCTTTGTCTCCACCTTGGTAATTCCTATCACTTATGTTGATTTTCAAGAATTTTAACTGTAAGTTTTTTTTTTTTTTTTTTTAATGATTACTGCTATGCTAATGGGGATCTCACACTCCTGTTAACCTGTTGTTTGAGCAAGATAGTGCATGATGTATCTTCCACTCAGTGCCAGAACATTTCTAAAAGGAATTGAAGAATAAAAAAATTGGGCCAGTAAGACAGCCCATCATAGAGCCCAACCATTAGGAACTTGTGGAGAGAGCGCCCTCCCCTCATAGAGTCTGTTGCAGTGAAACCATCAATTATTATTTATTACAGCCATTTATATAGCGTCAACAATTTTTCGAAGTGCTTTACATACTCAACATTCAAATCAGTCCTTAAAATCTAAAGCCCCTATCTCACCTACATACGTAAAAGAGCCAATTTAAAGAGGAACAAAATACCAGTATGTATTTAAAATGTTGGAGGAAGATCATACAAGCACAGGGAGAAAATGTAAACTTCATGCAGATAGCGTTCTGTCTGCAATTTAAACTGATGGCCCCAATTCAAAGCAGAGGGGCTAACTATTAAGCCACTGTGCTGCCAACAAATCTGATCCTACCACTGGGGGTCCTACAACATACAAAGAAGCAACAGGTAATTTGACTCAGACCATTAGTGTCTATCAAGAACTGTAATATCACATTTCATTGGCCTGAATGCAACAGATTTGAATCACAGGGCATGAGAGTCGTGTGCCAGCTTTTATAAAAAATGTAGCTGTTAATTATTTCAGAATGATGTCCTTTTAAAAAGTAATTTCCTATAATGATAACTGACCATAAATCAGATTCTCCCTTTGTAGTTCTGAAAGCATAGCATTGTTCCGCTGATAGTTCATTTAGGACCATTGCACATCCACACCTTGGATAAAATCAATTTCTACAAAACACAGAATAAGTAGTATGAGAAACAAAGCATTGCCAACTTTAATTCATGTCACTGTGATTGCAAGTCCAGTCTTATTTGCGTATGTCTACACGTCCCGCAGCAATAACAATTCACAATGAACAGAAACCCAGGAAAAAAAAAATGTCTGGGAGAAAATTTGTAATAATTTACAAAGTGAGCTTGACATTGCCAATCATTTTTTGCCAAAATCAGGTAACAAGCAAAGACAGAGTTGATGTTTGCTGTCCAGGAAATACGGTAAATGGGTTTAAGTGAAAAGAAAAAAGAAAATACTCAATTCACCTTAAAGAAAATCTGTGCTTTTCCCATTCATTGGAAAGCAACAAGTTCACCTGACTGGAGGCCTCACAAGCTGCATCTTCTCACCATTCGTTCAGTTCAGTCTATTATGTGAAAGTACTGGTTCTTTCTGATTGGCTGTTCAGGCACCCAGCACTGTCACATGGTCCTCAGCCCACTGTAAGCTCCAAGTGTCCACGTTGTGACCTGGAGCTTACGCAGAGCTAACTCTCTCTCTCTTTCAAATGCTAAATGCATAGACAGGGAAGTAAAGGGAATGCCCCGTACACATGATTGGAAATTCGGCCAGCAAAAGACCGATGAGAGCTTTTGGATGAAAAATGCGACCGTGTGTATGCTGACTTTTGCTGGCAGAATTCCCCCCAGCAAAAGACTTAGAGCAGGTTCTCTATTTTTCGGTCGGAAAAAGTTCAGATCGGGAATTCCGATCGTCTGTAGCAATTCTGACGCGCAAAATTTCTACGCATGCTCGGAAACAATTTGACGCATGCTCGGAAGCATTGAACTTCATTCTCTCGGCTCGTCGTAGTGTTGTACGTCACCGCGTTCTTGATGGTCGAAAGTTCAGCGAACTTTTGTGTGACCGTGTGTATGCAAGCCAAGCTTGAGCGGAATTCCGTCGGAAAAAACATCCAAGATTTTTCCAGTGGAAATTCCGCTTGTGTGTACGTGGCATAACTGTTCAGTTGGTGTTGATGGCAAAACTTTTCTGTGGAAGTGGAATAGAATAAAAGTGATATTAAACCCAAAACCGAAAATGTAACATATTGCATCGTACCAATCATTAGATGTGGTAGTTACATCAGTTTTCTTTCTTTTGGCTTTTTTCCCATTGTTTTCACCTGGTGATCTGGCCAGTAACACACCTCCTGTATTAGCGAGACACAACTCTGGAAGAATGAGAACAGGAGGCACAGCATACAGCATCAGGGTCAGTCTGGGGGAAGGTAGTGGCAAATGGCGGTGGTAAACCATTGTAAATGATTTAGATGCACTCACACTATATAATCAGTTACAGCAAACATTTTTTTTTCCTTTAGTGATAAAGGTTTTACATAAATAAATAAAAGCTGATCTCCACTGCCAGTTTTAAATGGATAGATTCTGCTGGAGAGCTTGTACTTTTGAAAAACAACAGACTTACTGGCTGGATTACAAGGTGAGAATAGAATGTAGAAGAAAGAAAGCCTAAAAAAGAAAGTTGCAATATAATAAATGTTTTCTTTTAGGTGTAATACAACTTTAAGCCACAGCAAAAAATAAATATCACAGACTTAGACATATTTTTCCTTCCAATGACACCACCTACGCAGGGACATTTTTCCTTCCAGGGACACCACCGAAAGAGGGACATTTTTCTTTTCAGTGACACCACAGACACAGGGGCATTTTTCCTTCCAGTGACATCACTGATTCAGGGAAAAAAATTTTCTTCACCACTGTTAGAGCCATATTTGTGCACTGATTTCAAACTCCTCAGTTAGCTATGGTGTACCACAACTACTGGTACTATTTCAGCGCATACCACAGCTAGACCCTTCCTGTTTCTACCATGTTCCCTTAGCCAATCTTAGTACTTCCCAGTGAAAAATCATTCTCTTCTTACATTTTAAAAGACTATAAAAACATCCTACGTAGTGCAATTATATGAAGTAAAATTGCATTAGATTCAGCTTTTGTGTCGTTTTAAAGAGCTGAGCTGCCTGTGGGTGTCAGCAGGTGACCATACTGTCTGGACAGATCTGATTCTAAGGAGGTAGAATGCGGGATTTTTTCTGTTCGATCAGCGCTCTAGGCTATAACCGGCAGCGCTGATCAGTGTATGGACCTCGAATGTGTGGAAGGGGGAATTGAGTCTGTTTTTTTTTTTGTTCACCCATTGATTGAACAAAAAAAAAAAACGGTATTATCGCTGGGCTGCCTTAGACAGATATAATCTTAGGTTTCATATTCACATGGCTGTAAAAAGACGCTTATACATGCTCGTGCTTATACAACACGTGTTTTTTAATTACAGATCTAAGTTCTGCATTATTTTCAATGGAGCCATTCACATGTAGGCAGCTGCTTATGGGTGTGTGGTAAAAATTAAGTTCACATTATTTTTAATTTATTGTTCAGGAGCGATGCAAAAAATGTGCTGGTATATTTGTTCTGGCAGTATTGTGTTAAGCCTCATACGCACAATCGGATTTTCGTCAGGGAATTGTTTGATGACAGACTGTTTGCCTAAAATCCGACCATTAGTACGCTCCTTCAGACAATTGTTGGCCAACTTTCCGCCAACAAATGTTGGATGGCAGGCTAGTAAATTTTCGGCAGACAACGGTCTGTTGTCAGATTTTCGTATTGTGTGTACACAAGTCCGTCACACAAAAGTCCAAAGTACAAACACGCATGCTCGGAATCAATGCTCACCAAACACGACATTAGCAGAAGGGGCCAAAAGGGTGGCACTCAAGAGCTGAAATTCCAAGTAGTATGTCACTACGTTCCTGTTTGTTGGCCAACAATTGTGTACCGTTTGTATGCAAGACAAGTTCACTGCACACGCACTTCGGGAGAAAAAAAAAAGACGCTTTGTCTGTGGAAAATCCGATCGTGTCTACGAGGCTTAAGTGAGTTAGCAGCCTGTCCAGGAGTTAGGAAGGGGTTAAGTTTGCCTACTCACGGTTGTTCATGTGGTGGACTACAAGTACAAGGGGAGGCCTGCTGCAAGATGTACACCTTCTAAGGAACAAGTGGCTGGCCACTTATGGACATGGACTCTGTTAGAGGATTCTTCCTTGCTTAAGAGGTATGACATGGGCAGCCATTGTGTCTGCAATGAACTGAGAATGACTGAACTGTTAACGTTGTACTTGCAAGAAACTTTGGTAAAAGTTCCTAAGTTACAAATGTCTTGTCTGAGATCCTTTAAAAAGGTGTATTAGGGTGCATGGCGTATTCAATAAAACAAGGCCTGTAACATCAAATGGGATAAGGAGGAGAAGTAAGCGAGCCACCATGAAGGTGTAATCTGTGGCAGTCGCCCCCCGATTCTATGCGCCCGGCCACTAATCTACAGGCGGGATGCAAAAAAAAAAAAAAAGTAAAATAAATAAGAAAAAAAAATACATTTTTAAAGCACCCCGTCCCGCGAGCTTGCGCGCAGAAGCGAATGCATTCTGTAAGTCACGCCCTCATATTAAAACGGTGTTCAAACCACACATGTGAGGTATCGCCGAAATCGGTAGAGTGAGAGCAAGAAGAGCATTCTAGCACTAGACCTCTGTAACTCTAAACATGTAACCTGTAGAGATTTTTAAATGAAACCTATGGAGATTTTTAAGGGTAAAAGTTTGTCACCATTCCATGAGCGGGCACAATTTTGAAGCATGGCATGTATCAATTTACTCGGTGTAACATTATCTTTCACAATATGAAAAGAAAAAATTGGGATAACTTTTCTCTTTTTTTATGTAAGATCTCTGTGCAAATACGGTGTGACATAAAGAATTGCAATGACCGTCATTTTATTCTCTAGGGTGTCTAAAAAAAAATATATATAAAGTTTGGGGGTTCTAAGTAATTTTCTAGCAAAAAAAATGATTTTAACTTGTAAACAACAAGTTAAAAAAGGGTCTCGGTCTTTAACTGCTTGCTGACCAGCCACCACAGTTTTACTGTGGCAGAATAGCACGGCTGGGCGACACTACGTTACCTTATGTCACTTCGCCTTTTGGCCACTAGGGGCATGGGCACTCGCATCAGCTCCGGGCACATGCCACAGGCGCGATGACCACCGGGGTCCCGCGATCGCTCGTGAATAAGCGAGAACCGGGATCCTTGTGTGTAAACACAGATCCTGGTCCTTTCAGGGGAGAGGAGACAGATCGTGTGTTCATACTATGTATGAAAACCGATCTCTCTCTCCTCCTAGACAGTCCCATCCCCCCACAGTTAGAAACACACACGCCCCCTAGTGTTAACCCCTTCCCTGCCAGTGACATTTACACAGTAAGCAGTGCATTTTTATAGCACTGATCGCTGTATAACTGTCAATGGTTTAAAAAATGTGTCAAAAGTGTCCAATGTGCCCGCCGCAATGTGGCAGTCCCGATAATAATCACAGATCGCCACCATTACTAGTAAAAAAAAAAAAAAATTATAATAAAAATGCCATAAATCTATCCCCTATTATTGTGATTTTTTTTTTACCAAAAATATGTAGAAGAATACATATCGGCCTAAACTGAGGATAAAATATGTGGGATATTTATTATAGCAAAAAGGAAAAGATATTGTGTTTTTTTTTCAAAATTTACGCTTTTCTTTTGTTTATAGTGCAAAAAATAAAAACCGCAGAGGCGATCAAATACCTCCAAAAGAAAGCTCTATTTGTGGGAAAAAAGGACATCAATTTAGTTTGGGTACATCGTTGCACGACCACACGACCGCACGACTGTCAGTTAAAACGACGCAGTGGCGAATCACAAAAAATGGCCTGGTCATTGAGCAGCCAAATCTTCCGGGACTGAAGCGGTTAAAGTGATTGTAAAGCTTTGATTATAAAAAAAAATAAAAAGAAATAACAAGCATATCATACTTACCTCCACTGTGCAGTTTGTTTTGCAGAGTGGCCCCGAATACCATCTTCTGGGGTCCCTCGTGGCTCCTCCCCGCATCAGATAACCTTGCGGGCACGCCCCTGATTCCATAATTTCGCATCCATAGCTGCCGAATGAATGACTCGGCCCCGCCCCCCGGCGCCCACGTCATTGGAGCCAATGGCTGCGCTGCTATCAATCTATCCTATCAAGAGCCGAGAGGCAGATGGGAAATTCTAGGGCTCAGTAAAACGGGGGGGGGGGGGGGGGGGGGCGGGGCGGTGGTTCACTGCCAGGTGTTTTTTCACCTTAATGCATAGAATGCATTAAGGTGAAAAAACACAAGGGTTTACAACCCCTTTAAGTAGTTAAATAGTACAAATTTTGACAGAGGTATATTTATCAAAATAAAAGTTAGGAGGTGGGATTTGATTTATTATAAAGGGACTGTTTCTCTAAATGAGGTCCAGTTAGAAGCTTCAGTATGTGTTCACGCATACTTCATAAAACAAACAGTTTTTTTTTCCGGAGCATGGACGCACACGCAAAAGGAAGAGGTCAGAGATGGCAGCCTGCATATTCCTTTTATGATTCCTTTAAACAACAAACAGGAATATTTTGCGTTTGTATTTCAAAGCTTGAAAACCAGAAGTACATCTGAATGAAAGCAGTTAGTGAAATGTGTATTTGTAGCAGCCTGAAGTGATTGTTTGCAAAGTTATTTATGTAGATGTTAAATTCACAAACTGATAAAGTATTACATGAAAGATATTTATTTCTGGCTGGAGGGCAGAACAATATAAAGTTATTTTAGAATAAACTTGTTTATTCTCCCAGCTGGAAAACATGGGTAATGCAGATTTGGAAATGTTTAGTTGCTAAAATTAATTGTTTTGTAAGAAACAGAGCAGAACGCTATTATTTATCAATAACTAGGACTGCAAGCTTGCAAATCTTCTTCTGTTGGTTCTGGATAGCGTCACTATTTGCAAAACCTGTGGTAAGAAGAAATTAACCTGGATAAGGCCCCTTTCACATGGGCAGACCTCAGTTTTTTTAGGCAAAAACTTTATTGTCTTCTATGGAATGGCAGATGTAAATGGCATGTGTCTGTTTACTAGGGATGGGCCGAACGGACCCCTGTTCAGTTTGCACCAGAACTTTCGAAACACCGCGAAAATTCGGACCCGAATAACGAACCCCATTAAAGTCAATGGGACTCGAACATCAAAAATCAAAAGTGCCCATTTTGAAGGCTTATATGCAAGTAATTGGGCATACAATGGTTATAGGGGTCCGGGTCCTGCCCTGGGGGACATGTATCAATAAAAAAAAGTTTGTGAAAAACTTCAATTTTAAATGAGCAGTGATTTTTTGATTTTTAAAGTGAAAGCATAAAAAGGAAAAATTCCTTCCAATATAAGTGCCTGGGGTCCCCTTATGCCGCGTACACACGTGCGGACTTTTGCCGGCGGACCTAGTCCAGCGGACAATCCCGCGGGACTTTCCAGCGGGGTCCGCTGGACTTTCCGAGCGTGTGGACTTGCCCACACACGCACGGACTTCTCCAGCGGATAATCCGCCGGCCAAAAGTCCGCGGGACTTTTGAAAATGAACGGACTTGCCCACACACGGAGCAGTCCGTTCATTTCGAACGTAACTTCAGGTTACGTAGCTAGCGTAGGCAGTAAATGCCGCCGCGCTAGCTCCGCAAGCTGGCATGGATTTAAAGGGAATCCCCACGCCGAAAAAACGGCGTGGGGGTTCCCCCCAAATCCATGTCAGACCCTCATCCGAGCACGCAGCCTGGCAGGCCAGGAAAGGGGTGGGGACGAACGAGCGCCCCCCCCCTCCTGAGCCGTACCAGGCCGCGTGCCCTCAACATGGGGGGTGCCCTGGGGAAAGGGGGGCCGTGCGGCCCCCCCACCCCAAAGCACCTTGTCCCCATGTTGATGAGGACAAGGGCCTCTTCCCGACAACCCTGGCCGTTGGTTGTCGGGGTCTGCGGGCGGGGGCTTATCGGAATCTGGGAACCCCCTTTAATAAGGGGGCCCCCAGATCCCGGCCCCCCACCCTATGTGAATGAGTATGGGGTACGATGTACCCCTACCCATTCACCTAAGGTGTAAAATGTAAAGTAAAAAAAAACACCCACACTTTTGAAAAAATAGTTTATTGCACTGCTCCGGGGGTCTTCTTCCGTCTTGGGGGTCTTCTCGCCGGACTCCCCCGCCATTTACCAAGCTCTTTTACCGAGCGGGGGAAGTCCGGCTACCTTCTTCGTCGTCGCCGCCGTCTGGGGGTCTCGATCCGCCTTCGGGGGTCTTCTTCCGTCTTGGGGGTCTTCTCGCCGGACTCCTCCGCTCTCTTCTGCTCTTTTACCTAGCTCTTTCACGAGGGGAGGAGTCCGGCTACCTTCTTCGTCGTCGCCGCCGTCGTCTGGGGGTCTCGATCCGCCTTCGGGGGTCTTCCGGGGTCTCTTCTGTTCTTGCGGCGGTCGTCGTCTTCCGCGCCGCCGGCGCCTTCTTCTTCTTGTCCTTCTTCTTGTCCTTCTTGTTCTTCTTCTTCTTCCGATGTTGACCCGACGCTCTCTCTGCCCGGAATGCCTGTGCCGCTCTGCGCTCGGACTTATATAGGGACATGGGGGACAGGGTCACATGCACATGTCACATGGTGACCCCGCCCCCTTGTGTTGTCACAGTCCCGGAGGATGCTGGGACTGTGACATCGCAAGGGGGCGGGGTCACCATGTGACATGAACATGTGACCCTGTCCCCCATGTCCCTATATAAGTCCGAGCGCAGAGCGGCACAGGCATTCCGGGCAGAGAGAGCGTCGGGTCAACATCGGAAGAAGAAGAAGAACAAGAAGGACAAGAAGAAGGACAAGAAGAAGAAGGCGCCGGCGGCGCGGAAGACGACGACCGCCGCAAGAACAGAAGAGACCCCCGGAAGACCCCCGAAGGCGGATCGAGACCCCCAGACGACGGCGGCGACGACGAAGAAGGTAGCCGGACTCCTCCCCTCGTGAAAGAGCTAGGTAAAAGAGCAGAAGAGAGCGGAGGAGTCCGGCGAGAAGACCCCCAAGACGGAAGAAGACCCCCGAAGGCGGATCGAGACCCCCAGACGGCGGCGACGACGAAGAAGGTAGCCGGACTTCCCCCGCTCGGTAAAAGAGCTTGGTAAATGGCGGGGGAGTCCGGCGAGAAGACCCCCAAGACGGAAGAAGACCCCCGGAGCAGTGCAATAAACTATTTTTTCAAAAGTGTGGGTGTTTTTTTTTTTACTTTACATTTTACACCTTAGGTGAATGGGTAGGGGTACATCGTACCCCATACTCATTCACATAGGGTGGGGGGCCGGGATCTGGGGGCCCCCTTATTAAAGGGGGTTCCCAGATTCCGATAAGCCCCCGCCCGCAGACCCCGACAACCAACGGCCAGGGTTGTCGGGAAGAGGCCCTTGTCCTCATCAACATGGGGACAAGGTGCTTTGGGGTGGGGGGGGGCGCACGGCCCCCCTTTCCCCAGGGCACCCCCCATGTTGAGGGCACGCGGCCTGGTACGGCTCAGGAGGGGGGGGGCGCTCGTTCGTCCCCACCCCTTTCCTGGCCTGCCAGGCTGCGTGCTCGGATGAGGGTCTGACATGGATTTGGGGGGAACCCCCACGCCGTTTTTTCGGCGTGGGGAGTCCCTTTAAATCCATGCCAGGTCACGGAGCTAGCGCGGCGGCAGTAACTGCCTACGCTAGCTACGTAACCTGAAGTCACGTGCTAAATGAACGGACTTGCCGATGAGCGGCAAGTCCCTTCATTTCAAAAGTCCCGCGGACTTGCCCACTAACGGCGGGATTATCCGCTGGACTGCCAAGTCCAGCGGATAATTTGAAAACAAAACTTCAAACTTTAGTCCGCCGTACTTTGGCGCCAAAAAGTCCGCCGGCGCCCACACACGAGGGGATTATCCGCTGGACTTCAGTCCAGAGGATAATCCCGCGGGATTGTCCCTTCGTGTGTACGCGGCTTTAAAGTAGAAGTCTACCTTAACACTAAAATCCCTGCATCTACAGACATCCATGATCTAACACTAATCTATTTAACCCTGTAAAGAAGAAATCTAAATACATACCTTTTCTGAAGCCGATCTGACCAGACTCTACGCTGAGCAGTCAGTGGCGGCTTCACTGTGGATTCGGGTGCAGAGGAGGCAACCGACAATGGAAGCCCCATAGTAACTCTATGGATGACATCACTCCCCATTCATTTTACAGCCGTTGTCAGCTGTGTCCTCTGCGCTTCTGCGCTGGAGACCGGACTGGATTGGCTTTAGAAAAAGTATCTATACAGATTTCTTCTTTACAGGGCTAGATAGGTTAGTGTTAGTGGATGTCTATAGATGTGGTTTTAGTGTTAGGGTAGACATCTACTTTAATAAAATAATTACTTTCACCTTATACTCATCCTATGTTGCAACTCACTGCTAGTGTTCTCCTGCAGCCTCTTTGCAACCACTACACGTACGCCAGTGATGGCTGCATTCCTCAGGACAGATTTACTAAGGGTGACAAAAATGAATGGTCCTTAAGTGTTGAAACACCCAGTTGTAGTCTCAAGCAGAAGCCTTTTTGATGGTGTTATAATGCAGTAGCACAGTTGGAATGTAAGGCGTTGGTGTTGTCACCCTATAACAAGAAGCACCAGAACAAAGACCTTTATGGCAGAATCAACGGGTATTATTGAAATGAAAGCAGAAGATAAAAGATATTGAATACTACTTTTGAAATGACATGTTAAATGCATGAGATTTTGGTGATTGAATTTACATAAACGTTGATGTTTAATGACAAATAATGTTTAATGTGTTCTTAAAAGTCACTCATTTAAATACCAGAATATGATTTAAAACCAGTCTTCTGTAATCACCTTGTTAAGAAGTACTCAGAGTGGGAGAGGGAAAGGGGTAGCACTAGAAGCCAATTAAGCTTTGCTGCAGACACATGTGGTGATAATTAACCACTTCAGTACCAGGCACTTTTACTCCCTTCCTGCCAAGGCCAATTTTCAGCTTTTAGTGCTGTCGCACATTGAATGACAATTGCGTGACCATGCAACACTGTAGTCATATGACATTTTTTTTAAAAAAGAATTCACATAAATAGAGCTTTCTTTTGGTGGTATTTACTCACCACTGGGTCTTTTATTTTTTGAAAAACAAATGAGAAAAGACCTACTTTTTTGGATAGGCAGCACTGATAGGCAGCACTGATGGGCACTGATAAGCTGCACTGATGGGCATGCATTGGCACTCTTGGGACTGCACTGATAATCAGGGAACTAATGATTAGTGGCTTGATTATCAGTGTAAATGTCCCCTGCCACACTTGCTGGTTACTGGCCTTCCTTTTCTTTGTGAGGAACTGAATGCCGATAACTGGCAAGTTTTTTTACATGTGGTCAGTTGTTATTGGACACAGCTGATCACATGATAAAGGCTGCTGTGATTGCCCCTTTACCTCAATCTGTGATCAGCTCTGTCTGAAAGACACAGTCAGCCATCGCAGGGTGTGCCCGACGCACCCCAGGGTGCGCTCAGGAGACGTTTTCTGAGAGGACATCCATGGACGCCCTCCCAAAACAGCAGACAGCTGTAAAAGATAGGTAAGGCAGAGAGGTCATATAAAACACCACATCCCAATTTTTCTAAAACATGAAGTAGGGGAAGGGGGGTAACAACCCCCAGGACTTTAACGGTGTTAGAAATAGAAGGAGTAGGAAACACAGTTACAAAATCAATAAAATTAATTATTTTATTAAAGGAGTAAAAAACATGAGGACATTAGACCATCCATATCATGAATTGTATGTTCCATTAGTGAGCACATATGCAGACACTACCACTCAACATGTTTCGCTTTTTGATGCTTCTTCAGGAGTTTTTAGGTGGAATGCATAATATGCTATGGATAACAAAAAACCTCATGTTGGTTATTTTGATCAACAGAAAATATATATATATATATTGTACATATTGGCATACTTTAGGCATGCAGATAATCAAGAAATACATCAATAATCAAATTGAAACAATTATACATAAAGTATATTAATGTGGAAGGAAATTAACTCTACCTGGACTGCATAAAATCATAAATAAAACTCGATTAAAATGGAGAAATTGCACGTCCCATATGGATTCTGAGTGCCCCGCCTAGAGGTTTATTTTCCGTGTGATAGCAGGAGGAGATGAATTAGGATTTTAAGACACAGATTTCCCGAAGAAAGGAACAGGAAAGTATGTAATAACGAGATTGGATATCTAATGTAAATATTAAACAAGCAAACTGCAAAAGGTAGCTAGATATAATTACATGAGGATTAACTCAGATCCACTGTTGAAAAGATTGAATCAATATTATAATCCTGCCGATTAATAGTTAAATGCAGCAAGGAGAATATATCTAAGGAAAGTCCAGCTGGAGTATGAAGCAGACACATGCAGCTGGACCCACTTAAATCTGGATAGCACTCAGGGCCGGTGCTACCACTAGGCAGACTAGGCAACCGCCTAGGGCGCACTGCCGCCTAGGGCGCAGCCATGACCGCTGGTTTCCCTACTTTCTGCTGGGAGTTTGTCAGTGCTTGGTTCTCCGTAGCCCAGCATGCGGAGGGTGCGCACAGTGACAGCAGACTAGCACGGCCGGCCGCCTCAGCTCCACTAACACACACAGAGAGCGGCATGTTCGTGGGCGCTCCGCCCCCAGTCTGCCTTCACTTCCCGGGCCGTTTCTTACATTGTTTAGTGAAAGGGAGGAGCGAGGGAATCCCTTCCCACTAACGGGGGAGGTCGTCCCGCCCCGGGGCAGGAACACTTAACAGGTAACCATACGTACGCTGCCGCACTCCTGCCTCTACTCGACGTTCACTTGAGCCCTGGGACAGAACAACACACTGGTAGCCATTGGCCACGCCCACCACCGCACAGAATGCCCACCCCTGCTATCGATTGGCAGTGGATCCACAAGCACACAACTCCATGATTGGCTGCTCTGACGGGCTGTTTATTGCTGACATAGGATTCCATGCAACGTGCCTGCCTCTTGAGAAGCTGGCACTAACAGCCAACACAGTAAGTGAAGTTCTTGCACCTGTCACACTGGCCCCAAGCACCAACTGTTACATGCCCCCCCCACCACCTGTCACACTGGCCCCCACCACCTGTCACACTGGCCCCCCACCACCTATCACACTGGCCCCCAGCACCAACTGTTACATGGCCCCCCACCACCTGTCACACTGGCCCCCACCACCTGTCACACTAGCCCCCCAGCACCAACTGTCACATGGCCCCACACCAACTGTCACATGGCCCCCCACCACTTGTCACACTGGCCCCCCCACCACCTGTCACACTGGCCCCCAGCACCAACTGTTACATGGCCCCCACCACCTGTCACACTGGCCCCCCAGCACCAACTGTCACATGGCCCCCCACCACCTGTCACACTGCCCCCCCACCTTTCACACTGGCCCCCCACCACCTGTCACACTGGCCCCCCAGCACCAACTGTCACATAGCCCCCCACCACCTGTCACACTGCCCCCCCCCACCACCTGTCACACTGGCCCCCCACCACCTGTCATACTGGCCCCCACCACCTGTCACACTGGCCCCCCCCCCACCACCTGTCACACTGGCCCCCCACCACCTGTCACACTGGCCCCCCAGCACCAACTGTCACATAGCCCCCCCACCACCTGTCACACTGGCCCCCCACCACCTGTCACACTGCCCCCCCCCCACCACCTGTCACACTGCCCCCCACCTCCTGTCACTCTGCCCCCCCACCACCTGTCACACTGGCCCCCCACCACCTGTCACACTGGCCCCCCACCATCTGTTTCACTGGCCCCCACCTCCAGTCACACTGGCCCCCCACCACCTATCACACTGGCCCCCCAAAACCTGTAACACTGGCCCCCCACCACCTGTAACACTGGCCCCCCACCATCTGTTTCACTGGCCCCCCACCTCCTGTCACACTGGCCCCCCACCTCCTGTCACACTGGCCCCCCCACCACCTGTCACACTGGCCCCCCACCACCTGTCACACTGGCCCCTCACCTGTCACACTGGCCCCCCACCATCTGCCACACTGGCCCCTCACCTGTCACAGTGTACACACTGCCCCCCAACTGTCACACTCTCCCCCACCTATCACACTTGGATTTGGATGTCTTTTTGCTAGACAGGGCTGTCTCTTTGCTGGATTTGGGTGTCTCTTTGGATTGGGCTGTCTTTTTTATATGGGAATGTCTCTTTGCTGGATTTTGCTGTCTCTTTGGATAGGGCTGTCTCTTTGCTGCATTTGACTGTATCTTTGTTATATGGGGATGTGTTTTTGCTGGTTTTGACTATCTCTTTGGATTGTACTGTCTATTTGCTGGATTTAGCTGTCTCTTTGCTGGATTGGGCTGTTTTCTTCTCTTTTTTTGCTGGATTGGGCTGTCTGAATGAAAAGAAATGTAGCAGTTTTATATTTAGATGTTTTAATATTTTCTACTGTTTTTAAAATGGTAGTTTTATTTTTTAATTTTGAATTTTTTTTGGAGGGGGGGGGGGGGGGCGCAAGTAGCTGGTCTTGCCTAGGGTGCAAAATAGTCTATCACCGGCCATGATAGCACTATTAAAGGGGTGCAAATAACTAGAGAGGTCTAAACAAAAAACAAGGACAAAAATGTATTTAGTATCAAAATAAATCAACCTAGGTTCATAGGCTCAAAAAATATATATAGAGAGATGGGAGAGATGTTAGCTCCCCCAGTTCCATGGTTCCCCTGACAGATTGTTGCGGCGGATGGGCGTCTGACGTCACCGCTGAGACACGGACAAGCAGTGAAGATGCCCACGCGCATGCGCCAGGTCTAGAAGATGGCCCGAAAAAGTGTAAAGCCGTTGCCGTCACATAGTAAATATGCCAGCGCGCATGCACCTGATTTCGAAGGTGGTGCACCGGACATGGCGTGACCGGCATCACAAATAGGCACACCGTTTTATTTAAGGGAATGCCCTAATGGGATGGATATGGCCAATAGGGGTAAAGAGATGCCGAGCAATGAGAAAAGCGACATAGAAGCTGCAATCACATACTGCCTGGCAAAAAAACAGGATTGTTAGAAATAAGACCAGAATAAGCAGGCTTAGGGACTGACACTTTTAGGGCTCCAGTCTGCTGGATGATTGATTAAACATCCAGTTCGACCGGTGCCCTGGGCGTCTGTACGATCACTGGAAAACAAAACCATATAAAAGAGGATGGTGCACCCAAGGGTGATGATCCATAGAGGACTTGTTCCCATGTTGTGAAAATGTGAATATAGGTTATAAAATACACAATATGATAGATAACAAATGAATGAATAATCAATCCCTTTTAATAAGATTTGCAGCCCAGAGAGAATTCACATATATCCACATATTGAAAAAGGAAACAAGCATATCAATATGTGATACAAAAATATCCAAAATCCATTTTTTTTTCAAAAACGGGGCGTGTCCGGACGTACAGCTGGAAAGACGTACGAGTGCTGAGCTCCATATACCCAGCACTAATCCAACTCCATCCACCGCCCTTTCTCGCATTAACAGGGCTACAGACCACCTATATTTGTCCCTGGACCTCTCCTACTCCAATCCCGGTGACCATTTGTGGCTTTGGCCGGCTAGTTTGCCTTTAAGCCTCGATACCTCAAGGCTGCCTGGGCCCTCCGCCATCTTGGGGCCTACGGATTGCCCGGCGTCTTCTACAACCTACGGCCGTGATCTGGTCAGCAAACAAACATCCCCTACCTGCCAAGCAGTCGACCCACCCTCTGAAGTAAAGGGACAACTCAGGGAATCCTCCAAAGACCCTCCGACAACAAGCTCGGCATCCCGCGGCCTACCATCCTATTGCGGCCTATGGACTCGGCTGCAGGCAATCTCCCAGGGCTCAGTGAGTAACATCCTACACAGATCCCTCCACAGTCAGGCTCCCCAGCAGTGTGTGTCCATCTGAGCCTCTGTCCCTGTCTTAAACAGAAGGGATTTCTGGCCTTGATAAAACGGAACTCCCCCACCCGGCGGCCAACCCTTAGGAAAGTCCCCGGCTTCGGCCTACCTCTGGAGGACGGCGGCCATCTTGCTACTCCAGGTACACCCTGCCTCATTTCTTTAAACTTCTATTACTGCACAGTTAACCTCTTCTTCTCAAAGCTTGGGGAAATACCTAAACTATTACTCACTACTCACAGCAATTGCACAAGTATCAGATACCTGTCAGCCCGGCGGCCAACCCTTAGGAAAGTCCCCGGCTTCGGCCTACCTCTGGAGGACAGCGGCCATCTTGCTACTCCAGGTACACCCTGCCTCATTTCTTTAAACTTCTATTACTGCACAGTTAACCTCTTCTTCACAAAGCTTGGGGAAATACCTAAACTATTACTCACAGCAATTGCACAAGTATCAGATACCTGTCAGTCCTGCGGACTCACTTTCATGGGCAAAATTGGGGATCAAAGAAGCAATTATTCTTCAACCCTTAAGCTTCAGACCTCTCCGGGGGGGCGTAGCTTAGCGATGGAAGCGTGAGGACGCCCGACCCGGAGCTCTGCAGGAGTTAGCCCGGAGATGAGCCTGTTAGCCCGCTGACTTAGCCGACAACTACATGCCAGGGGAGCGCAAACACCCGCTGGACACCGGGGAGCAGAGAGGTCCCGGAATCGCTCACTATTTCCTCCGCCAGCACAGCGTTTCTTCTCCCGCCACTCCAGCCAAGATGGCGCCGCCGAAAGTCTCATACGCAAGTGCCGCTGCACAGCAGGGGAAAGGTACGTCTGCTAGTACCGCTGCGACCCCTTCACAGGCCCCACAGAACGACAGGGCTCACTCCCCCTTGATGTCCCCAGCCTCCCCTAACCTGGAACAGCATCTAAGCCCTACTTATGGGGGTGGCACGGACAGTAGCACTGAAGGAGGCCTGCGTGATATTGTGGCGGGCCTGCCATCCAAGCAGGACCTTCAGGAGATGGCGGCATCCATTGTCAGTGCGCTCTCCAGAGAACTGCACGACTTGCGCCAGCAAGTAGACACCGTGGAGGAGAGGGTCACTGTGCTGGAATCCTCCAGTTCTACAACTGACACCCGTATTGCTTCACTTGAGGCAGGGCAGCAGGCTATCCGCCGCCAACTTGTGGAGGTGCAGCTCAGATTGGACGACGGAGAAAACCGGAGCAGGAGGAACAACCTACGCCTGCGTGGAATTCCTGAAGCCACCATGGGCCCAGACCTCCGAACCACGGTGATAGCCCTCTTAAACCAAGTGCTGGGAAAGCCACCTGCCTCAGAAATGGAACTGGACAGGGTGCACAGGATCCCAGGGCCCAGGGTAACGCCTTCAGCTACAAGAGACCCCGCGGCAACGGACCCCCCACGCGATGTTCTGTGCAGGGTCCATTTCTTTACTATTAAGGAAGAGATCTTGCGTTTAGCATGGGAAAAGGGCCCCATTGACTTTGACGGCGCACTCATCCGGATTTTCCCAGATGTTTCCAGACAAACGAGAGCCATGAGGGGTCTTATGCGCCCCTTACTGGAAGTGATTCGGGAAGCTGAGGCAACCTACAGATGGGGGCACCCCTTCCACCTAATTGTCAGGAGAAGAGGAACGGAATTTCATCTCCGTACGCCTGACCAACTGCCTAGCCTGTTTGACTTTCTCAACAAGCCCGCAGTCAACGTACCCAACTGGTTTGATTACCTGCTCACACAGGAGGCACTTGGACCACCACCCCCTCGATCGCAAAGGATCCGACGACCCCGCTCACGTACCACCAGCCGGGACAACTACAGGTCTCATCCGATGTCTTCAGAGGACTAGCCATCCTCCCCATGCCATTGTCTGATAGGCTCCCACATTGACAGTTTCACCAGCAGATGAAGGAACATATTGCTCACAGTTCAGGCTTGACGCAGCCACCCACCGCAACCAGTGAACTTGCCTTACCTGACCAGCAGTCCCCTGCATGCGAATACACATCTGCAGTGACAAGGAATCGCTGCACAACCTATTGACTAAAGCTGAACCCAGGGGTAGTGGTAAGAGGTGACACCTTGTTGACTCATGAACGATGCATACCCATAGTTTACAGCCAGTGAATATATAATGTGCACCCAGTGAGCCTCATTGGCCCAGGTAATACCTGCAGTGATGATGGAGGGTGATGTCCCTCAGCAGCTCGGGCGGGATCAGAGGGTAGAGGTGTGCCACAGGGGGATGCTTAGTGTCTTGTCAGGGGTTGGGGGGGGGGGTATGGGGAGAGCTTGGGCTTCCTACTCTGCTGGGCATACTTTAGTTCTGGACGGTTACTCTCCCATTCCTCCTTCTCTCCCCACCTGTAAATCTAACCCCCACCATCTGTTAGCCATGCTTGGGGACATGCTGATGGAGTCGCCTTTTCCATGCCCAGACCGTATACATGTGTGAATTGCCCTGCCACCCTTAAGCTGGTGGCTGCCTAGTGGCGTTCTCTCATCACCCCAATCGGTCTCACCCTGGCACACCACCACAATCTCGCAAGGGCGATTGTTTTAAGCTCAGGGAACTGAAGCTGGGGACTGGCATGATGTCTCAATGCTGGTTGGGGGTGGGAAGGTAGGGGAACCGGAGAAAAATCTACTGTAAACACTTGTAGAGTAGTTCCTACCTCCCCTCAGGCTGTGTCTAGTATAGTCTAGTTTAATATAGTACATATTATGTTTTTTATGTTATATTGCATTATATGTTTCATGATGCTGGTTTGCCGTACTGGAGCCTACACCTTAAGTTATTTTGGCACATATGTCTGAATCTAAGTTTAAATTCTCATGGGCTAATCTCCTGCATCTCCATTCTCTTTGCTAGTTTTACGTTATAGTCTTTTGGCTATCTGGCCTCTTTTTGCTCTCTCACTCCCCATAGGGGAGCTCAGGGATAGGAAGGGGTCCGACCACCCCCCTTTAGGGTAGACCCCTGTGTGGACACTGTTGTGCTCACAAGAGGTCCTTTTGGAATTCTTAGCACCAACCTTACCCTTTTCTTCCTCCAGTCCCCTCCCCCTCTTTTCCTTACTCTTCCTCACCCCTCTCCTGCCTGTCTCCACACCTTCCACCCCCCCCCCCTCCTGCCTACTCTCCTTTATGCTCCCTCATCCTCACTTTCTCCTTCTTTTGCTTGCCCTGGTCCTCTGCTGTGGGGGGGTCTATACACACCAGTTAACCTTACGTAACCTTAGTGGTGATCAACCTGATTCAGTAGCGGTGATGGGTCTCCTCAAGGTGACCTCCCTTAATGTTCGGGGCCTAAACACACCGGAGAAACGCTCACAGCTCTTAGCGGACTTGCGCAAGGGCAAAACTCAGGTGGCGTTCCTCCAAGAAACGCACTTTCGTGCGGACAGCATACCTAAGCTAACCAATGGGGCATTTCCATTAGCCTATCATAGTGGTTCTCCGATCTCCAGGTCTAAAGGGGTAAGTATCTTATTGGCTAAATCAGTCCCCTGGTTGTTTGAGGCGCAGCGAGCAGACACGCTTGGCCGCTTCATACTACTGAAGGGGAAGGTGTCTGGCGTGACGGTCACTTTCGCGAATGTTTATTTTCCTAACTCAGACCACTCACAATTCCTGAGGAGGCTCCTCCCGGAACTCCTCGAATTTACCGAGGGCATGCTGGTTTTCGGGGGCGATCTTAACTTTGCCATGGAACCAACCCTTGACGTCTCCAGGGGTACATCTCACCTAGCGTACTCGCGTTTAAAACAACTGAAGACTGACCTTCATGCACTGCACCTAGTTGATCCTTGGCGACTGCTCCATACACAAGAACGGGATTACACGTTTTTCTCTCCAGTCCACCAGACCTACTCTAGACTGGACTATTTATTACTATCTCATAAAGACCTGTCCAGGGTGGTATGTACCTCTATAGACGTAATGTCACTTTCAGATCACGCTCCTGTGCACTTGATTTTGCAGATGGGGCCAGAATCTCAATCCCCACCCTCGTGGACTCTTAACGAATCCCTGCTTCAATCTGAGGACACTCGTTCAGAGATACTGAGCACCCTGCGTGAATACTTCTCCCTCAACAGAGAGTCAGTGCCCAATCCTCTTGTAGTCTGGGAGGCCCATAAGGTAGTAGTTAGGGGCGTGCTGATGAAATTAGGTGCCCGACTCAAACGTGAGAGGAATCGTCGCATTGACGATCTCCTGTCATTGATCCGCAGACTGGAGTGTGTACATAAGGCGAGTATCGCCCAGGCCACCTTCCAGGACTTGCTTAAAGCCCGTGAAGAACTCCGCACTTTGCTCCTTCACAAAACGAAACAGAAGCTAGCTTGAGCGCGACGTACTATGTTTGAATTTTCAAACAAACCAGGCTCGTTGCTGGCCAGAGCCCTGCGGGGTCCACGCACCAAGACATACATACCTCACATTCAAGCGGCATCCGGTCAACGTCTGCATGTCTCTTCGGATATCGCAGGGGAATTCCGAACATACTACGAAGGCCTCTACAACCTGGACAAGCCTTCATATACAGACCCCCAGACCCTAGACACTCCGACCCCACAGACCTATGTTTCCACATCGGGCATGCCCTCACTCTCTGGGGACACCCAGGAAGAGTTAGAGAAACCAATCACCGTAGCGGAACTTGGGGAGGCTCTGGCATCCTCGAAACCCAAAAAGGCCCCGGGCCCGGACGGCCTAACCCCAGTGTACTTTAAGACCTTTTTTGACATCCTAGCACCACCATTGGTATCTGCTCTCAACTCCATCACGGAAGGGAATTCCTTCCCAGTGGACTCGTTAAGGGCATACATATCCCTTATCCCAAAGGAAGGGAAGGACCTATTGCACTGCGGGAACTACCGACCAATCGCACTCCTTAACACAGATTTGAAACTTTTTGCCAGAATTCTGGCAAACAGGTTGCTCCCCCATATCCCCAGGCTAATCCACAGAGATCAAGCTGGTTTTGTCCCTATGCGAGAGCCACGAGACAATACTATCAGAGTGCTTAACCTGATTCATGCGGCCAAGACATCCAAACGGGCCCTTCTCCTGCTGTCTACTGACGCGGAGAAGGCGTTTGATCGTGTGGACTGGTCATTTATACGGGCCACTTTGGAACATATCGGACTGCGACCCTCCATGCTGAACTGGATCTTGTCCCTTTACACGAACCCGACTGCGTCAGTTAAAGTCAATGAAACAAGATCTGATTTTTTCCAAATACGCAATGGCACGCGCCAAGGTTGCCCCCTGTCCCCACTGATCTTTATCCTCTCCCTTGAACCCCTCCTGTGCCATATAAGGTCTGACGTGGGTATAACGGGATACTCCAAAACCTCGGGGAACCACAAAGTAGCCGCCTTTGCGGATGACCTGATTTTCTTTGTGACAGAACCTCTCACATCCCTCCCCCACCTGTTACAGTCTTTGCGTCTGTACGGCACTCTTTCCCACTTCCAAATTAATTTGACCAAGTCATCTATCTTAAATATATCGGTTGATAATGATGTGGCTCGACGTTTGAAGTCAGCTTTCCCACTGCGGTGGGCCACAGGCCGCATCCGTTATTTGGGTGTGGACATCACACCTGACACAGCAGACCTTTATGGTGCAAACTTTCTACCATTGCTCGAACGCCTCAAGACTGACCTTTTACATTGGCACGCACTTACTCTGACATGGTTTGGCCGCTGCAATGCCCTTAAGATGACCTTACTGCCAAAGGTCTTGTACCTGATGCAAGCACTACCTATCAGACTACCCCCCACCTTCTTTAAACGCATCAATGCCATGTTTCGATCATTCATCTGGTCATACAATAAGCCACGCATCAAACTACAGATCCTTCACATGGCGAAACACAGAGGTGGGCTTGGCCTCCCAGATATGAAGGCATACTACAGGGCAGTCCATCTCACTAGGGTGGTTGACTGGCATTGTCATGCAGAGGCAAAGCATTGGGTGGCCATGGAAGGGGAAGACTCTGGTGACACTCTCAGTAGCCGGTCTTGGACCGCATCTCCCATGCCCAGGGATCTACAGGCCCACCCAACGCTGGGCAGCACTCTGGTAGTTACTAGGGAAGCCTTCAAGCACTCCTCTTTGTCCCCTGCGCCTTCGCCAATGGTGCCAGTGCTTGGCAACCCGGAATTTATCCCGGGCATACAGAATCCAAACTTACAACGCCTGGTGACGGGCTCCAAGTTCCGCCTATGCGACTTCTTAGGACCTGATGGGCAACTTTCCATACGGGCGGGAACGTGGGCAACAGACCCACCCCTGGACTTCTGGAGCGGACTACAACTGCGGAACTTTCTCCGCAGCTGCTTACGGAAAAATGGTATAGCGCGGCCACTTACAGAACTGGAACGCATATGCCATCAGGGGGCACCCATACGACATTGTCTCTCATTCATATACTCGTCCCTGATACAGCCTGTAGAGGGGTTTGTCCCCCCATCCTTAAGTAAATGGGAAGCCGAACTTGGTATCAGCTTTACCGATGACCAAAGACTTAAAATCTTACACTTTGCACAGAAGTCCTCCATCGCCACCAGGGTTCAAGAGACCTGTTACAAGATAACGACTCGCTGGTACAGGGTACCAGCTACCCTTCATCGCATATTCCCCCAGGTCTCGGACCGCTGCTGGCGGTGTGGTACTGAGGAAGGCACAATGCTGCACATCTTCTGGTCCTGCCCTAGGCTTTCCTCCTTCTGGCGGGGGGTGACCGACACGATCAGACACCTGACCAATGTTTCCCTAGAGGACGACCCAGCGGCCTGTCTGCTTCATCTCACGGAACGACCTATCAAAAAGTACAAAAAATCCCTAACTATTCAGCTACTCAACGCGGCAAAGGCCTGCATCCCACTGTGCTGGAGATCGGAGAACCCACCAACGCAGTCCCATTGGTACGCCAAAGTTAAAGAATTAAGAGACATGGAGGACCTCACTGCTACCCTACATGATAAGGAGGAGGCCTTCAGTGAGACCTGGAGACCCTGGCATTACTTCATTTACACAGACGCATACTTACAGGAAATGGCTATGAGCCCAGGCCATAATGCGTCGACCCAAAGACCCAGCCCCCACACTCAGAGGACCCCACAGTAACAGGGCAGTTCTCTCTGTTATCCCTCACGGACAAGCACGTATCTCTAACACCCTTCTTGCTTCCTCTGTCAATCCCCTTCCTTTTGTTCTTCTTCTCCCCTCTGCTCCTCCTCAAGCTTTCCTTCTCCCTCCTCCCTTACCCCATGTATCTCACCCGCCGCGGTTGGTGACCGCGAGTCCCCCCCCCCCCCTGTTTTTTCCCCGAAATATGCTTCAGACATAGCAACTGTTGCCCATCCATGAGAGCTAGACAAGAGGAATGAATATACACACCATGCCCAGTTTAGTTTGACTCTCATGTTTGGGTTGCTCGGCTGCAGAATTTTTCACTTGCACGTACATTAAACTAACCTTGCTATCATCTGGTATAGTCTAACGAAGGTATTAGTTATTAGCAGTCAGGAATAACGATGACTGATCCACCCACTCGACCCGGCGGGCAGTAACATTGCCCTGATATTTCACTCGATCCTATTTTGTGCCTTACGCAGGGAAGTGGTTTGATTAGCCCACATGATGTTTCTTACTTTGTAATGTTTTTTGCATTCTCTGACCTGTTACATGTACTCTGACAATGTTGTCTATACCGTTTTGTTGTACTTTGTATTACTTATTTTTTTTAATTTTTTTTTTTTTAAAGGAATCTAAAAAAAAAAAATGTAGACCTCCTCTGTAACGCAAAATATGCAACCTGTAGAATTATTTTAAACGTCGCCTATGGAGATTTTTGAGGGTAAAAGTTTGATGCCATTTCACGAGCGGGCGCAATTTTGAAGCATGACATGTTAGGTATCAATTTACTCGGCGTAACATTATCTTTCACAATATATAAAAAAATTGGACTAACTTTACTGTTGTCTTATTTTTTATTCAAAAAAGTGCATTTTTTCCAAAAAAAGTGCGCTTGCAAGACCGCTGCGCAAATACAGTGGGAAAAAAAGTATTGCAACGACCGCCATTTTATTCTCTAGGGTGTTAGAAAAAAAACAATATATAATGTTTGGGGGTTCTAAGTTTTTTTCTAGCAAAAAAAACTGTTTTAAACATGTAAACACCTAAAATCCAAAACGAGGCTGGTCTGAAAGTTGTTAAAAAAAAAAAAAAAAAAAACCAAAAAAAAAAAAAAAAAAAAAAAAAAAAAAAAAACAAAAAAAAAAAAAAAAAAAACAAAAAAAAAAAAAAAAAAAAAAAAAAAAAAAAAAAAAAAAAAAAAAAAAAAAAAAAAAAAAAAAAAAAAAAAAAAAAAAAAAAAAAAAAAAAAAAAAAAAAACAAAAAAAAAAAAGAAAAAAAAAAAAAAAAAAAAAAAAAAAAAAAAAAAAATAAAAAAAAAAAAAAAAAAAAAAAATAAAAAAAAAAAAAAAAAAAAAAAAAAAAAAAAAAAAAAAACAAAAAAAATAAAAAAAAAAAAAAAAAAAAAAAAAAAAAAAAAAAAAAAAAAAAAAAAACACAAAAAAAAAAAAAAAAAAAAAAAAAAAAAAAAAAAAAAAAAAAAAAAAAAAAAAAAAAAAAAAAAAAAAAAAAAAACAAAAAAAAAAAAAAAAAAAAAAAAAAAAAAAAAAAAAAAAAAAAAAAAAACAAAAAAAAAAAAAAAAAAAAAAAGGATGCTTAAGGGCAGACTAGTCGTGTATCCAGCGCGCCTCACGATGTAATAGCGTATTGTCATAATCGCCGCCTCTTTCTCTTGGGGGAACTTATCTGTGTCTCCATTTTTTCTTTTGACACAAGGAAAACATGGTCCCTAATGCGGTGGAAGAAAGGTTGCTTAGTTTTTCCCACGTAAAAAAGGCTTTACACTCACACAACATTATATATACAACTCCAATTGATTGGCAAGTTGCCACAAATCTGTGTTTGTATAGACGTCCGTTGGGGAGGATGATTTGTCATGCTGCATGGTTGTAACGACAGAAATTACATTTATGACAGAGTTTTGTACCTTTAGGCCCTTTGACAGTTTCAGTCTGTATGGTATAATGACTGTGTACAACATTAACCCTGAAGAGATCGGGATCTTCTAAAGGTAATCTCAGGGTGTTTCTTAAGATGTTTGTATACATTGTCATCTCACATTAGGATGTTAGATGTTTTTGAATGATGTAACACACCTGTTGGTGCTGACCAGAGAAATGTGTAATGAGTCTAACCCCTGCTTCAGACTTGATAGGTTTGGGGTCATGTTTAAAGAGGAAGTAAAGCATCCTCACAAAAAATAAAAAAAACGGAACCTGCAAGGCAAAGGCATAATGAGCTAGTATGCATAGCATACTAGCTCATTATGAATAACTTACCTGAGAACGAAGCCCCCGAAGCGGTCCTCATCCACGACCTTCTCCGGCGCCATCAATACCGGAGTGACTTACGGGTCTCGCCGCTCCAGCGCTGTGATTCGCTGGAGCGGCGATGACGTCACTCCCGCACATGCGCACGAAAGCGACATATCGCCGTGAACTCGGCATGCGCCGTAGACATCGATGCCTCTTTTTTTCTAAATATCTCCTAAACCATGTAGGTTTAGGAGATATTTATTGGACCTACAGGTAAGCCTTAATCTTTACAACCACTTTAAACAAAGTTCTGTTTTTATTTTTAGCACTAATATAAGCTTTTTTGAGACATTTATTACTGTATCCATGTTGTTTTAAATGGGATTGTAGCGCCTTGGCTTCCTTTTTGAAGTGAGTATCCTCACTACAATTCCATTTGAGTCTAAGATATTTCCCATAGGGCACACTAGCTATAAGTGTGGACCGATATTTGAATGTCTAGAAAAGTCAGTTTACATTGATCTATTTCAAATGTAAATTTTTAATTATAGTCGTTGCTTTTAAGACTATTCAGAAACAAAAGAAGATTGTCCCTTGTTCCTGTCCAAATAAAGAAAATGTCGTCAATGAAGCGCCTCCAAACTGGTATCCACTCGAAAAAAGACTGCATGTCATCTCTATAAAATAAATCATGCTTCCATCCCCCCAGATACAGGTGGGCATAGGATGGGGCACACTTGGTCCCCATAGCTACCCCCTGTATCTGGAGGTAGTGGGAACCTCCAAAAAGGAAAATGTTGTTATTCAAAATAAATCTGGGCAGATTCAAAATAACTTGGTTGTACAGCTTGGGCGCCTTATTGTTTTCAGAAATGAAGCCCTCGACAACTGCCCCCCCCCCCCAATGAAAAGGATTGGAGTTTTAGAGGGCTTCTACTTCCAAAGCAACCAACCAAGAACCCCCTGGAATTGAAATTCCATCAAGGGCTCTGAGAAGGTCACTGGTGTCCTGAAGATAGGACACAAGGCCCTCCACATGGGGTCTGAGGAAATCATTGATAAGTTGGCTGGCTGTCTCAGTGAGGCAGCCATTGCCAGATACTATGGGGCGTCCGGGAGGATTTAAAGAGTTCTTGTGAATCTTAGGAAGTGCATATAGGGTCAGTGTTCGCGGTGATGATACATTGAGGAATTCCCAGGTTTTCTGATTGATCAAGCCCTGGTGATAGGCTGAACCAATTCGTTGCCGGTAACAAATTGTAGTTAGTTTTACATGACTCTCTGGTATCTTTTTATACCATTCAGGATTCTGCAGAATAGCCAAGACCATTGACTTATAGTGATGATTGTCCATCACAACCAAATTTCAGGTTTTTATTTTGTTGAAGTGAGGCCAAGGCATCTTTTTGAGATTGATTAAAATACGATTTTAATAGATCACGCCATTTAGTTTGGCAAATTTCCTTAGTTACCTGGTTGGTGAATGCCCACACATTGGGATTGCCCTGAAGAGTTGGAAAGATTCTAGATTTGGGTTTTTAATCATGAGGTGTTGATATTATAGAGGATGAATCATGGAGCGAGGGGGGGTCCCCAGGACCAGACCAGGTGTGTTCGGCCTGTAGATACTCACTCTTCTATGTGGCCCTCATTCCAAAGCTCCATGAGATCCTCTAGAGCTTTGATGTCACTAATGGTCATTTCCTTCCAAAGGGGGTTAGTCAACATCTGGGTTTGAGTCGATGGTTTCGGCCTATCATACAGGATCCTGAACATCAATTTTCGTGAAAAAAGATTGATATAATTTATAAGTTTGAATTGGTCCACCCTCTGTGTAGGACAGAAGGCTTAAAACTGAAACTTGATCATTTGTCAAAGGAAAAGAAGATAGATTAATTACCTCAAATTGGTTCTTGGTTGTTTTAGGTTCAGAGATTCTACATTGCCTGTTCTCTTTTGGTCTAGCAACGGCTGCGAAAAAATCGGTGCTGGACAAAAATCCAATTGGGTGATAATAGCATTGACATTGCTTACCTGAGAGTGAAGGGATGTGGCTTGTGAGGAATTTACGGTGCCGATGCTGGGAATAGGTTCAGAGTGACCCGGTGCATTTTGTAGAAGAGGATGAAAGAGTTTTAGCAGTTGTTGCACGAGTGTTTATAGGTGCCCTTGTGCCCGGAGTGCGTTTGCTACTGCATGATTGTGCACTGTCTTTACCATTCTTCTGTTTGAAGGATCCCTGGATCTTAGTGACCCGAGTGTGGTCAGGTGCCTGTGAAGAAGAGGTAGAAGAGGCAGAGGAGTCAGAATCATTGGGTTCATTGGTATATTCCTTAGAATTGCACATTTTGCGCCTTCTATTTTTTGTTGTTTGGGCCCAATTGTAGGCCTGATTATTATCATAGGACAGCTTGTCCCTAATGATTTTTTTTCTTTTTTTTTTTGAGAATCTCTGCAACATATATTTCAAGATTAGTCTTCAAAGTAACTTCTCGAGAGGGGAATTGTTCATCAGAAGTGATCAACACTCATTCTCCATATGGAGTTTTTCAATTTCCTTATCAAGAGATGTCAATTCAGTAGTGTAATGATTACAAAGTAATTCCATCATCTTGATAGAGCATAGTTGTAAATTATCCTCCCATTCCAACTTAAAATCAGGATCCAATTTGGAAATGGTGGGGAAAATTTGTATTCTGAGTCCCCATGGGGAGACTCTGTCCTCTATATACTTTGTAAAATACCATTTATTCCAGTACAGCCTTGATTTTTTTTCTAACATTTGTAACCTGGGAAAAAAACCTATCCATAGATAAACCTCCACTAGCGACATTTTGTGACTTGTGGATTTGGCTCATACGTCCATCAAATGCATTTTCACAGTAATTAGTCATGATGCTGACTGATTCAAATGATAACAAAAAACAAAAACCGACAACAAAGAAAAAAATAGGTAGGAAAACAGTAGATTTGAAAAAGATCAAAACAGTTACAGATTACAAAAATATATTTGCCTTTATCAATATAGTATTATATAGTAATCTGATTGATTCTCTGCCTTAATAAAGTGATAGGTGGGTAACCCCGGGAGAGAGCAAAAGACAGCCAAGACAGAGAGGTCAGATAAAACACCATATCCCAATTCTTCTAAAACATGATGTAGGGGAAGGGGGCTAACAAACCCCAGGACTTTAACAGTGTTAGAAATAGGAGTAGGAAACACAGTTACAAAATCAATAAAATTTATTATTTTCTTAAAGGAGTAAAAAACATGAGGACATTAGACCATCGATATCATGAATTGTATGTTCCATTAGGCATGCCGGACGTGGCATGGTCGGCGTCACAAATAGGCACACCATTTTATTTAAGGGAATGCCCTAATGGGATGGATATGGCCATATGTCCAATAGGGGTAAAGAGATGGCGAGTAATGAGAAACGCGGCATACAAGCCGCAATCACATACTGCCTGTGCAATTTCTCCATTTCAATCGAGTTTTATTTATGATTTTATGCAGTCCAGGTAAGTTCATTTCCTTTCACAATAATATACTTTATGTATAATTGTTTCAATTTGATTATTGTTGTATTTCTTGATTATCTACATGCCTAAAGTAGGGCAATATGTACAATATATATATTATTTTTTTCTGTTGATCAAAATAACCAATATGAGATCTGATTTATATATTTTTTGTTATCCATAGCATATTATGCATTCCACCTAAAAACTCCTGAAGAAGCATCAAAAAGTGAAACATGTTGAGTGGTAGTGTCTGTATATGTGCTCACTAATGGAACATACGATTCATGATATGGATGGTCTAATGTCCTCATGTTTTTTGCTCCTTTAATAAAATAATACATTTTATTGATTTTGTAACTGTGTTTCCTACTCCTTCTATTTCTAACACCGTTAAAGTCCCGGGGTTTGTTACCCCCCTTCCCCTACTTCATGTAACAGACAGCTAGCTGTCTTTCGGCTATGAAGTGGTATTAAAGAGGTAAAGCTCATTTCCAAGCTCATCCTCTTAGCTTTCAGACACCCTCTTCCCACCCTGGAGGACTTCCATGTGTAGTTTTTGCTTTGCTTATACTTATCTTTTTTAGGAGTCTTCAAGCCGGCAATGAGTTGTGCTGGTTCCTTTTTTCCAAACTTGTTCTGGAACCTGGCAATCTTTGATAATGCAGAGAGTCATGACATCAGTGCTGCCCTTTGCTTCATTGTAAGTAAATAGAGGGTGTGTTGTGACCCAAGCCCAGGGGATGGGTCCAAAAAGCCCTGCACACACAGGATGCCCACATGTGATTCAGCCCAGAAGACTGAGGACATGACTGAAGCCCACAGCTGTGAACATACAAGGCAACATTGTGAGCTTTTTCATCTTCCTCCATGTCCACAAATGTACTACAGAACAGAAGTGATCCTGTAAAATACGATACAAATCTTCAAATGGCTCTTAATGCCCAACTCCCAACTCCAAAACATTTTATTTGCAGTTTTAGATACAGTGAAAAATGGTTTAAAAGTTTCTCAGATTTTAAATGGTGCCTCTTGTTCGATTGAAGACATTTTCTCACAGTTTGTACACTACAATCTAACTCCTATCACTTGGTCAGAAAGTTCTGTGAAATCTCCCTGTGGGGGCACAGACACAGAAAGCAATAAAATCCTGACACGGGTTCTAAACCTTCTTTACGCTATTAGAAAATGTGTTTTATTGATGTCCATGTTGGGGGCTTTCCCCTTCATGGCTTTTTTTTGTTTGATACCAATTAACAGAGTTGCAAACATTTCAAAATAATTAGGAGGGATACCGTGAAGGACACATTGAAAATGTAGGAGAAAAATAAGCCCCATCACTGGTGTTAGTAGCAGTAAAAGTCTTTCCAATCTTTGATGTCAATGGGAGAAAAAATTGGAATACATAAATAAATAAACAATTGGCCACTGGCACTAATATTAAAGCCCCCCTCCCATTTTACTAGTGGCCAGTGCCAGAAATAATTAACCTCCCACTCCCCCTTTCCTGGTCTTCACTAGCAGTAACAATTAGCTCCCCACCCCCCATGTTTCATTGGTGGTCAATGGGAGTAATAATTACCCCCCTATATAACCTATTACTGGTTAGTGGCTGTAACACATAACTCCCTCCCCATGTCACCGGTGGTCAGTGGCAATAATAATTAAATCCCTTTTATTGGTGGTCAGTGGCAGTGATAACCAACACCCAATGCCCCCTTTTAATGGTGGTCAGTGGCAGTAACAATTACCCACTCCCTCCTTTATTGGTGATCAGTGGCAGTAAAAATTATTCCCTCCACTACCCCTTTCCTATGTGGTCAGTGGCAGTTAAAACTGTCGGTCAGTAGTTTTCTTTACTTGATCACATGTTCCCACGCTGCCTCTCTTCTCCTGATATGGGGTCAGGACTAGATTTCTACTACTGGGCAGAGATCACTCCATCCGACAGTTCTGCAGTGGCTTCAAGTGTCCTGGGTCCTGCGGGACAGTGTCCCAAATCCCGAAACTGTAGCGCAAGCAATATTTGTATTGATCTAATTCTTATAAGGGGGATTTCCCTTCCCTTTCTTTTTTGTTTGATACTCATTAAAAAAAGACAGGGAGTTCTTTCTGACACCAGTTAAATAGATAGGAAGTAGAAGTTTTTTCTCACTTCCTATTCTGTCTGACATTCATCACCTGAACAGGGTAAATACCCTTAATAAGTCAAGCGGAATATTTCCATCACATTTCCTGGAATGACTTAAAACAAGAGGGTACTGCAGCAATTACCAGCTGTGAATCAGTGTCGACACAAGTCAAAATATACAGTATAAATATCATAAGCACACCATGGAACTTCTAGGAATTTATTAAAGCAATCACATTGCAGAAGTAAATTGCTATGCAGAGCCCCTTCATCACATGGCTGATGAAGGAGTCCATGGCCCCAAAACATTGCAATTTACTTCTGCAATGTGATCACTTCATTAAATAATTTGTTACCCCAACATTACGTATTCCTGATATGTGCCTGCTGTACCATGTACTTGTATGAAAAAGTATTCTGTTCTCTTTGTTTTTATTCCTTTGTGTTAAATCCCTGGTGTTGCTTTCAGTCTCTCTGCTTTCCTATTAAAAACTAACCACACTAAGCAGGAGAACACACCATGGTCAGTTCTCTAGGTATGCTGGGAACTTAGCCTGCTCTCCTCCAATGATCAGACTTGTCCTAACACACCCACTCGGCACAGCTTTTCACTGGGAAGCTCATTGTCCTGCGGCTTCTCCTTCTCCCGGTTTATATGCAGCTGAGAACAGAGGGTATGTGATCACTTATAAAAAAAAGGGAAAAAAAGCATTTATCTATTTTTTTAATCTATACACAACAGTTTTTCCTTTCATTTCTATTTCAAACTGAGTGGGTTGTTTTACAAGGTGATATTCTTAATAAGGACACAGGCAACAAAAGTTTATATTGATGTCCATGGTCACGTTGGTGGAATTTCCCTTTACTTTCTGTTCTGTATGAACATTATATTGTCTGTAAATGTGTTTTTATTGATGTTATTGCCCTTGCCGGGAGGATTTCCTCTCACTTCCTGTTCTGTCTGGTGTCTGTTAAAAAGCCAGTAAGTGGGATGCTTCCCTTGACTTCCTATTCTGTCTAACACCCAGAGAATTAGGTGAAATTTCCAAAATGGGGACACAGTAGTTGAAAGTTGACAGGGGTTCTAATCTCCTTCCCTAATCTAAAAAAAGTAGTTGCTTACTGCATGCTAAATATTCAAGCACTTATTTATATTGCCCACACTGAGGCTACATTCATGCATACTTCATAAAACAAAAGTTATTTCAGGAACGTGGACACACGCACAAAAAAGCAGCTTAATTGACCTATTCCCCAGCTCTACGTGCACAATAAGCACTCTGTCAGCATAGCATTTTGCTTGTGTGTAACAATAATAGCAGAATCCTCTTTCCTGTTATTAAATGTTGGCTCAGAGCTGAGAGATAACGAAGTTATGCTTTTTTTTTTCTCAGGCTAGTTTGTTTTTCATTTGGACATCCTGACATCTTACCGAAGCCACTAAAATACGAAATATCTTGTAGCAGCAACTCCAGTAAATGATCGTAATGTATCTTAAACGTGAGCAGATGCTGATTAAGGACTAAAAGTATTACTGTAATCGAGATGGAAAGAGAAATCAGACTACAAAACGGAACCTGTAACAAGCGCTAAGCATATGGCACAGGAGCTCTAAAATTACTTTCGAGTGGCTTTTTTAATACATTAATTAGAAGTAAACATTTTTAATTGCATAACTAGAGTAATGGATAAATAATTGCAGTAGAGCTGCCGTAAAAAATAAAAAATAAGAAAAAAATAAATAATCTAATTTGTTTTTAATAGTCACTTAAAGGTCAATCCAAGCAAAATGTTAATTTCAGTTTTAGTGGCAGTTTATTTTACTTTTTGGTGACTCTGTGATAAGATGCCTTAGCAAAAGTTGCAGCGACTGGTGAGACTTGGGGAATTGGGCAGGGATACGTCGCTGCTGTTACCCTCGAGAAACCACTGGGTGATTCGAGTCTCCAATATATACCCAAAATTAAAATGTCAAGTTTGTCTAAAGGGACCGGGTAATACATTTTATTTAGCTCAGAGCATGCCAATTGTTAACAAGATCTAATGCAACAATGATGTCATCACATGTATGCAATGAGAAAAACACACTTCCATTTTAGCAAAATTGTTTAAGGCTGGGTTCACACTGCCTTACGGAGTGGCTCACAGCAGGAGTCCGGTGTGTCCCTGTTCACCATGTTAGGTGCGATTTCGGTCCGAATTCAGCCAAAAATACTCTTCTGAGGTCCTGTGCGTCTTCTGAAGAGGACCAGAAGACGCACAGGACCTCTGTGCATTTCGGTACGGAGCCCCTCCGGAGATGTGTGAACCAGCTCTATTGAAAGCCAGTCACAATATCCTGACATACAAATTGGATGCAGGGAAACCCGCATCCCATTCGCAATAGTGTGAACCCAGCCTAAGTGTTTCAGAAAATACTCCATACCTTTCCTGTGCATGGGGAGGCTTCTGATAACTCTAAGGCTAGAACATTCTATTAAAGCCCAATCGACATCACAGAAAAAAATATGCAGTCAGACAGACATTGTACTAATACTCTCCATTTTCAAATTCTTACCTCCACATTGTTAAAGCAGTTATATAAATGACTATGCAATTGAGTTGGCAGCAAACTCAGAGTGTAGGCAGGTGTAGTTTGGCCTCCCAGCAAGGGTTGTGCTGTTAGGCGACCACCTTGCAGAGACAGAGGAGGACAAAGGGGAATCCATGTTTCTCTGAGGCTTCCATAGGTGTCATCAGAGGAGCAGTTGTCCGATTGGATGCTGCTATCCTGGCTGACCTTCACTGTCATCTTTAGTTTGGGCAGTGCTAATAAATAGCACTGTCCTCCTTTGAATAGTGCACATTTGGCGAGTGGTCAGATCAGGAATAGAACCCCCGTTGGCTAAGGACAGGTGGTCTAGTGCAGTGGTTCTCAACCTCAGTCCTCAAGTACCCCCAATAGGCCATGTTTTGGGAATTTCTCTTGGATTAAAATAGCTGTTAAAAATACCAAGCCATTGTCTCTGATTTAAAGCACCTGTGCAAGATAATAGAAAACCTGCAAATATAGCCAGTTGGGGGGGGGGGGGGGGGGGGGGGTACTTGAGGACTGAGGTCGGGAACCACTGGTCTAGTGTAGGGAGAGGTTCCTGTGGAGGGGGGTTGCCCATCTGCCTTCCAACCGCCTCGTCTGTCAGATGCTGTCAAATGTCAAGTATATGCACGAAAATCTTCTGTATGGTTCATTGTAAGTGCTTCGGTCCATTGTGGGCATGTATGCACACTCAGTTTTACGTCCTCCATACCCTCATGTTAATATACCTTGCCGCAAAAACATCTGGTCTCCCTGTAAGTTTGCTTCCCCTGTGGGTATCAAGCCCAAGTAATAGACCCGTTCAAACACACCCCCTCATCTTTTCTGTAATACAAGTCTGTGTGAGGACAGTTGTGCTAAGGGGTGTGGCTTTGACTCAGCTCTCCCAGCATAGATCACTGGAGTGTGAGTCCAGTAAGGATGAGCCAAACATCCCCCGGTTTGGTACGGAACTTGCGAACAGGCAAAAAATTTGGACGAACACAGGAACACTGTTAAAGTCTATGGGACACGAACATGAAAAATCAAAAGTGCTAATTTTAAAGACTTATATGCATGTTATTGCCATAAAAAGTGTTTGGGAACCTGGGTCCTGCTGCAGGGGACATGTATCAATGCAAAAAAAAGTTTTAAAAACAGTTTGCCTGCAAAGTAGCACACTTTCCCCATGTTTAGAACAATACCACAGCAAAATTAAATTTCTAAAGAAAAAAAAACGTCATTTAAAACTGATTGCGGCTTTAATGAATTGTCGGGTCGGGCAATATAGATAAAACTCATTAAAAAAACCTCATGGGTCCCCCCGTCCATTACCAGGCCCTTTGGGTCTGGGTTGGATATTAAGGGGAACCCCCAAACCAAAATAAAAAAAATGCAAGGTGGTCCCTCCAAAATCCATACCAGACCATTAAGGGGAACTCTGCGCCAAATAAAAAAAAATGCAAGGGGTCCCCCCAAAATCCATACCAGACCATTATCCAAGCACGTAACCTGTCAGGCTGCAGGAAAAGAGGGGGAGATGAGAGAGCGCCCCACCCCCTCCTGAACTGTACCAGGCCACATGCCCTCAACATGGGGAGGGGGCTTTGGAGTTGCCCCCCAAAGCACCTTGTCCCCATGTTGATGGGGACAAGATCCCGCCCCCCCTATGTGAACTGGTAAGGGGTACTCTCACAGACTTCGGGCTGCAGGAGAACCATGGCCTGGAGAACTCTGTGTTATAATGCGTTCTTAAGTTATCCAGAGCTGGTGACTAATTGCTTGTGGCTTCTTATGCATGTTAGTCTGGGGAGCCAGACTGTCTAAAGAGGTCATTGTTATGATAATAGGACTAGCTCTACTGTGTAAGGTGATCTTTGTCTGAGATAATGGGGGTAGACTTTATCTGATGGTTTGCTGTATAAAGTCTGTGTGTTTCAAAAAATAAAGCAGTTCATTTTCTGGTGTACTTCAAGACTGGTGTTGTCTGGTCCTTGGGGTTTCTATAGCCAGATCCATTGGTCTCGTGTTGCAGGACTTGGGAAGCAGCTTCTTGGCGGAAATACCCAACAGGGTGTCTGGAGTCCATCACAGGTACATTGTACCCCACCAATTCACAAAAAAAGACAGGAGACACTTTGGGACAAGTCCTTTATTTAAAAAATAAATTAATTAAAATGTCCCACGATGTCCATTCATCTTCTCTAACGCCGCTCGACGAACCAAAAAAAGAAAAAAAAATGCAACAGCTCCACCACCATGCGAGGCTCCCACCGAGTGACGCTTTCTCTCGGTGACAGCTGTTGTATAGCTGAGGGCTGGGGCCACATGGTGACGTAAATAGGTGACCCCACCCCCCTCTGCTGCCTTGTGACGTCAGAGGAATACGGGGTCATCCGTTTAAGTCACAGAGTGGCCCCGCCCTCAGCTATATAACAGCTGTCAAAATGAGAAGAAGCGTCACTTGGGGAGGCGGAGCTGTTGTCCCATGGAGGCTGAGCTGTTGCAGGGTTTTTTTCAGTTCATCGGGCGGTGTGATAGAAGATGAATGGACATCGCGTGACATTTTTTTTTTTTCAATAAAGGACTTGTCCCAAAGTGTCTCCTGTCTTTTTTTACTATTTTTCACACTTTTTTTTAATTGGTGGGGGTACAACGTACCCCTTACCAATTCACATAGGGGGCAGGGATCTGGGGGTGCCCTTGTTAAAGGGGTCTTCCAGATTCTGATAAGCCCCCCACCCGCAGACCCCCACAACCACCGGGCAAGGGTTGTGGGGATGAGGCCCTTATCCCCATCAACATGAGGACAAGGTGCTTTGGGGGCTACTCCAAAGTACCCCCCCATGTTGAGGGCATGTGGCCTGGTACAGTTCAGGAGGGGAGGGTCACTTCCTTGTCCCCACTCTTTTCCTGCAGCCTGCCAGATTGCGTGCTCGGATAAGGGTCTGGTATGGATTTTATGGGGCCCTACGCCATTTTTTGTTATTTTGGTGCAGGGTTCCCCGTAAAATCCATACCAGACATAAAGGGTCTGGTATAGATTTTGGGGGGACCCCTAAGCCATTTTTTTTTATTTGGCGCAGGGTTCCCCTTAATATCCACACCAGACCTGAAGGGCCTGGTATGGATTTGGGGGGGCCCCAACGCAATTTTTTTTTATAAACTTTGGTTTGGGATTCCCCTTATTATATTCATGCCAGACTCAAAGGGCCTGGAAATGGACCAATGAGTTTTATCTATATTGCCAGGACCTGACAATTCATTACAGCCACAATCTGTTTTAAATGACTTTTTTGTTCTAAACACTGGAAAAGTGCGCCACTTTACAGGCATACTATAGACACCCCCAGGCATGATATTTAAAGGAATATTTCATTGTTATTGTTTCACTTTAACCACTTCAGCCCCGGAAGGATTTACCCCCTTCCTAACCAGAGCGTTTTTTGCGATTCGGCAATGTGTCGCTTTAACTGACAATTGCGCGGTCGTGCGACGTGGCTCCCAAACAAAATTGACGTTATTTTTTTTCCCACAAATAGAGATTTCTTTTGATGGTATTTGATTTGATCTGCGGTTTTTATTTTTTTGCGCTATAGACAAAAAAAGAGCGACAATTTTGAAAAAGACGCATTATTTTTAACTTTTTGCTATAATAAATATCCCCCAAAAATATATAAAAAAAACGTTTTTTTCCCTAAGTTTAGGCCGATACGTATTCTTCTACATATTTTTGGTAACGCAATAAGCGTTTATTGATTGGTTTGCGGAAAAGTTTTAGCGCCTACAAAATAGGGGATAGTTTTATGGCATTTTTATTAATATTTTTTTTTTTCACTAGTAATGACGGTGATCAGCGATTTTTATCGTGACTGCGACATTATGGTGGACACATCGGACAATTTTGACACATTTTTGGGACCATTGGCATTAATACAGTGATCGATGCTATTAAATTGCATTGATTACTGTAAAAGTACTAGGGAGCGGGGAGGGGTTAAGTGTGTCCTGGGGGAGTGTTTCTAATCCTGGGGGATGGGCTCTGTGTGACACCACACTGATCGCTGCTCCCGATGACAGGGAGCAGACAATCAGTGTCCTATCACTAGGCAGACCGGGGAGATGATGTTTACATTGGCATCTCCCCGTTCTTCAGGTCCGTGACCAGATCGCGGGTATCCCAGCGGTGATCGAGTCCGCGGGTCCTGCAGGCACGGCGGGAAATTCAAAGTAGCGTACGGGTACGTTACTTTGCCCAGTCGTGACATTCTGCCAACGTATATTTGCTGACAGTGGTCGGCAAGTGGTTAAGCATTATTAAAATCACTACTCCCAAAAAAACTGCCTTTTTTAATCTTTTTGTTGCATTGATACATGTCCCCTGGGGTAGGACACGGGTCCCCAAACACTTTTTATGACAATAACTTGCATATAAGACATTAAAATTAGCACTTTTGATTTGTTAGTGTCCCATAGACTTTAACGGTGTTCCGCTGCTTTTTTCATTTGAATGGGCTGCTGTGACTGCGCAAATGCATCCCACAAAAACACATATCTGTGAACCTAGCGTTAGTGAAAGCAAAATAATGTCACCAGCACACCAAGAATGTGTCCAGATTGGGTCTAGAGCTTTTAATCAGGGATCACATCGTTACAGAAGATTGCAACATTTCGGAGTCACACAGGAACCCTTCATCAGGCATGTGACCTAGCATTAGTGATACATGACTCTGGAAGAATGAACACAGGGGGAACATCAGACAGCAGCATTGACAGTCTAGGGAGAAGGGTAGTGTTAAGTGTTTTAGCATATTTAGATGTAGCACCCTCTACATAGATAGGTGCTAGAGGTTAGGATTGTTGGTAGTGCAGGTAAATTTAAGCAGGAATAGCTGGAAGTTAGGCCTGTTAGTTTTTGCTTTGTGTGAGCTGGGAGTGGCTTAGAGTTGCAGCTGATGATTCACAGGCAGCATCGCTAAGACCTCCCTCTTATTTCTAGAGCCTTCTGGAAGGTATTAGAAAGAGAGGAGGAGAGGTGGAGCTGCCTGGGGTGTGTTAAGGAGCCCTGACCAATCCCCAACCTGGATTGACAGGGGCAGGCCTCCTTAAATACAGAGTCGGCCCAGCTGGAGGAGTTGTTGGGTGGTGGAAGAACTAAGGATGGAGTACTAGGCTGTCTGGGTCTTTGAGGGAGATCCCCAGTCTGGGGGGAGGGTGACCTTGGGCCTGGACTTGGGTGCAGGACAGAGCCCTCCAGGAAATCCTGGAGGCTCTGAACAGGAAGCGCAGGAGTAGCAGGAGAGGGCAGCAGGAGCTAGTACTGCCGGGCAAGTCTTCAGGAGGCAACCACCGGTTTCAGCCAGGAGGGCTGGTGAGTGACACATGCAGTCAGGAGGACTGGAGAGGCATGCCAGAGAGGACTGAGAGGAAACAGTCAAAGCTGGGTGTGGAGCCAGTAGGAAAGATTGCAATGTCATGGGCAGTGAAGTCGGGCAGTTGTAGCCAGGAGGGCTGGCAGGGCCTGAAGAGGACTAACTGAGAGCAGTAGTCCACCTATAGGACAGCCAGCACAAAAATACTTTCTATTTTCTGCTACACCATAGTGGCCAGAGGTCCCTGCCTGCAAAGGGCAAGTTACTTGGGTCTTGCTGAGCCAGTGTCAGGCCTGAACATGTGCTAGCTGCTCCTGGGAGATCAAAAGTTGGGCAGGAGGGAGAGAGAAAGAGCAATAGTCTGCAAGCAAGAGTTGTGCAGGAGGAGATTGGAGAAGTGTTGTGTACATAGTTGTCCCGATTGACTATTACACAATTTGCTGGGAATCTCATAATCCCCTTAACCCATCCAAGTTGAATTCCCTATTAAAAATAACTAAAACAAGCACATGGACTGTTTTCTGCCTGAGAGTGACTGAGGGGTGAATGTCGGGCTGGGCAGGGTGACAGGTGGGCCACATTACTTAGCAGCCCCTAAAGGGGTACCGTTACATAGATACACTAACAGATTAAAGCCAAACTCCAGCTCACACTTTATAATCAGTTACAGATAACTTTTTTTTCTCCCTTTTTAGATAAAGGTTTTGTATGAGTAAATAAAAGCTAATCAATTTAATCACCACTGCCAGTGATATGTCGTTTGTCTCATCCACTTAAACTGATACATTTCCCTGGAGAGCTTGAGCATGTGAAAAACAACAGACTTGCTGGATGGATCACTAAATGAAAATAGAAGGAGAAAGCATAGAAAAGGAAACGAATGCAGTCATCGCATTTACAAAGTTGCAATATCATAAATGTTTGCTTTTGGGGGGGGCTGCATGAATCAAAGCAATTGTCCTCTTGTATTCCTTCAAAACACTCTGTCACCGACTTGGCAATCAAATGGGACACCCCATTAGGTACTAATGAGGACTAAATGGGGATCAGAATTCAGGAAGAGCTTCTGATTGGACAACATAATGGTTATCCCATTTGTCCTCATGTCCATTTCAAAGAGGTAAAAATGTACTTAAAACAAAATGAAGCTTTTGTTTAAAAAATTGCTTTTATTATTGGATTACTCTCAAGGGCTGCATAAAATGATTCTAATAGAAGACATCAAGGAATGATTAGCTTTTAAAGGGTAAAGAGATGAACATACATTACGTACAATTAGACGTTTTGTGAAACACTTGTCCCATTACTGCCCAATAGATAAATTTTACTTACTGTAAACAAACAAATGTAATAATTACAGAGCCATTGGAAGCACAATTACTTATTAGCAAACGTCTTTCATAGTTATTCTTTCCAGCTTTTAAAAAAAACAGCTGAGACAGTGGTGAAATGAAGCGAAATATTGATTTTATGTAGATGTGGATGCTTGATCAATGTAAAGGCAATCAGGGGTTAAAGGTTGTTTAGGGCAGCTGAGTTACTGGCAAGACAATCCGTTTTGGTTTAAATTGGCCACCTGTGATCAATGATTGACCGCTGAGTTCATTTTTAGAGATGACGGAATGTCAAGTATTGTGAGCGCCTAGCCATTGGTTTCAGTTCTCAGAAAACAGAATAGCCAGGTAAGGTGAGGTCATGTAGGAAAAAGAATATATTGGTTGCAGAGAAAATGGCTGTATTAGCAACTAGTGGAATATTTCTCTCTTTGATCTCTTTAATCAACAGTGTCTTAAAGTGGAACTACACCCAAAAAGGGCAAATTTTTTGGGGGGGAGGGGGTGGGTACCAAGTTTTGACAGGTACCCGTTCCCACTATCGCTTGGATCAGATCATTCACAAAGTGCAGCACGGCTTGCACATGCGCAATGGTCATCTGGCTGTGAAGCCCCAAGAAGTAACAGCTGGCTGTCCACAGTTAACATGCCGGCGCCAGGAATCCGGGAACCATTGAAGAACCAGATGAGGTGAGGATAGTACTGGATCCTTGTTCAGGTGAGTGTCTGTTTATTAAAAGTCAAAAGCCAGTGGCGTACCAAGAGGAGGGGTGGTCCACCCTGGATGCCACACATTAGGGGGGTGTCAGTCCTGGGGGTGTGCAGTTTGAGATGAGATCGTAGCAGGGCCGTCATAATGAGGGGCGCCCCTGCACTTACCCAGCTTTGTAAGCAATGCATCAGAAGGGTCGGCAGGGGGCCCAGCGGTGCAGGGGAGGGGGGCTGCCTGTCTTCCAGGTCATCCAATCAGGCAGGCTGTCCCTCTGCAATCTTCAATGTATCCCGAGTACTGAGGTAGCTGGTGGTAGAAGCCAGGGGTGTGGATAAATCCTCCACTCCTCCCAAAGACTCGTTCACTGGCTGATCCTGGAGGAGAAAGAGGAGAGCACACAGGAGCTATGCTGTAAGTGAGCACATTGTCACTGTATACAGCCCTAACCTGCACCTATAATACCCTATATAGCCCTAACCTGCACCTATAATACCCTATACAGCCCTAACCTGCCCCTATAATACTCTATACTGCCCTAACCTGTCCCTATAATACCCTATACAGTCCTAACCTGCCCCTATAATACCCTATACAGCCCTAACCTGCCCCTATAATACCCTATACAGTCCTAACCTGCCCCTATAATACACTATACAGCCCTAACCTGCCCCTACAATACCCTATACTGCCCTAACCTGCCCCTATAATACCCTATACAGCTCTAACCTGCCCCTAAAATGCCCTATACTGCCCCAGCCTGCTACCATAATACCCTATACTGCCCTGTCCTGCCACCATAATACCTTATACAGCCCCAGCCTGCCACCATAATACCCTATACTGCCCTAGCCTGCCACCATAATACCCTATATGGCCCTAACCTGCCACCATAATACTCTGTCCTTCTTAAATTGAGCTGCAGTCACAGCAAATATCACACACTGTCACTCAAAAGAAGCTCCTGCTCCTTTTCAAGGGACATGCTTCAACACGCTGCAATTTTGTCGGGGGGGTGCCAGAAATTGGATCCGCCCCGGGTGCTAAATGCCCTAGGTACGCCCCTGTCAAAAGCTATAGTTTTTGTAGCTTCTGACTTTTGAATTATTGTTTTCTTTCTGGAGTTAATCCCCTTTTTAATGCATGGCAATATTCAGTTTGCTTTGCTTGCAGCATTGCATGCCATTGCTGAGCCTGTTATCTACTAGGACCCCCCAGGTTTCATCCTAGATTCCCCAGAGGTTCTCCCCCTAGTGAGTAGATTGCATTCATATTTTTGCCACCCAAATGCATTATTTAATTTTTTTATGCATTAAACCTCATTTGCCATGTAGTTGCCCACCCCAATAATTTGTTCAGATCTTCTTGCAAGGTTTCCACATCCTGCGGTGAAGTTATTGCCCTGCTTAGCTTAGTATAGTCCGCAAATACAGAGATTGAGCTGTTTATCCCATCCTCCAGGTCATTTAGGAATACATTAAATAGGATTGGTCCCAGGACAGAACCCCGGACCATTCTGAGTACTCCCCATTTGTCACTACTCTCTGAACTCGCTCCTGTAGCCAGTTTTCAATCCATGTACTCACCCTATGGTCCATGCTAACAGACCTTACTTTGTACAGTTATGCCCCGTACACGCGGTCGGATTTTTCAACGGAAAATGTCCTATCGGCCAATGTTGTCGGAAATTCTGACCGTGTGTAGGCTCCATCGGACTTTTTCCGTTGGATTTTCCGACGGACAAAGTTTTATCTCCTGCTCTCAAATTTTCCGACAACAAAGTCCTATCGGACTTTTTCCGATCGTGTGTAGCGAATTCCGACGGACAAAGTGCCACGCATGCTCAGATCACATTACAAGACCAAAGCTATTGGCTACTAGCCTCTACGTAGTCCCGTCGTAGGCAACAAACGTCACCACGTTCAGAATGATCAGATTTTCTGACAACTTTGTCCGACCGCGTGTATGCAACACCAGTGTCGGACAAAATCCGTCGGAAAAAATCCGACGGATTTTGTGGTCGGATTTTCCGACCGTGTGTACGGGGCATAAATGTTTATGGGGAACTGTATCAAATGCTTTTGCAAAATCCAGATACACCACGTCTACGGGCCTTTTCCTTTATCTAGATGGCTACTCACCTCCTCATAGAATATTAATAGATTGGTTTGGCATGAACGATTCTTCATGAATTACCGCTAATGATACTGTTGTCATTATTAAAATCTTGTATATAGTCCCTTATCATCCCCTCCAAGAGCTTGCATACTATTGATGTTAGGCTAACTGGTCTGTAATTCCCAGGGATGTAACTTGGCCCTTTTTTAATAAATGGTGCTACATTGGCTTTTCTCCAATCAGCTGGTACCATTCCAGTCAGTAGTAGTTCGTAAAAATTAGGAACAATGGTCTGGCAATTACTTGACTGAGTTTCTTAAGGATCCTCGGGTGGTCCCGGTCACTTATTAATGTTACGTTTTTCAAGTCTAACTCTAATTCTGTCCTCTGTTAGCCATGAGGGTGCTTCCTGTCATAATGATAAACATTGCAGTTTTGGTTACTGAAGCCCCTGATTCCCTCGTGAAGACTGAGGAGAAGAATAAATTCAATACGTTCGCCATCTCTTCCTCCTTTTTAACCAGATTCCATTCATCATTCTTTATGGAACCAATATGATCTGACCTCCCTTTCTATTTATGTACTTAACCACTTCAGCCCCAGAAGAATTGGCTGCTCAATGACCAGGCCATTTTTTGCGATACCGCACTGTGTCGATTTAACTGACAATTGCGCAGTCGTGCGACGCTATACCCAAACAAAAATGGATGTCCTTTTTTTCCCACAAATATAGCTTTTATTTGATGGTCTTTGATCATCTTTGTGGTTTTTATTTTTTGCGCTATAAACAAAAAAATAGCGACAATTTAAAAAAAAAAAACAATATTTTGTACTTTTTGCTTTAATAAATAGCCCCAATTTTCTTTAAATTTAATTTTTCCTCAGTTTAGGCCGATATGTATTCTTCTACATATTTTTGGTAATAAAAATCACAAAAAGCGTATATTGATTGGTTTGCGCACAAGTTATAGTGTCTACAAAATAGGGGATAGATTGATGGCATTTTTATTATTATTATTTTTTTTACTAGTAATGGCGGCGATCTGCGATTTTATCAAGACTGGCGGACACATCGGACACTTTTGGCACATTTTTGGGTCGATTGACGATTATACAGCGATCAGTGCTATAAAAATGTACTGATTACTGTATAAATGTCACTGGCAGGGAAGGGGTTAACACTAGGGGGCGATCAAGGGATTAACTGGGTTCCCTATGTGTTGGTTCTAACTGTGGGTGGATGGGACTGACTATAGGAGATGAGAGATCGTGGTTCCCAGCTCATAGGAACTCACAATCTCTCTCTCCTCTCCTCACAGAACTGGGATGTGTGTGTTTACACACACACGTCCCTGTTCAGCCTCTCATGCCCACGATCGATCGTGGCTGGCAGTCATCACTACCTCCATCCATGAGCATCGGCACCCCCGCTGTACACCGGGCGGGCACGTGCGCCTGCTATCTCGCTTAAAGGGACTGATGTACAGCTACGACGGTTTGCGTGATCGTGCCGACCTGCCGCAGTATAATGACGGTGGCTGGTCGGCAAGTGGTTAAAGAATTTCTTGGGACTTTTTTTATTCTCTACTGCTATGTGCCTTTCATGTTCTATCTTAGCCATCCTGATTGCATCCTTACATTTCTTGTTGCATTCTTTGTAAAGTTGGAATGCTGATGATACAGTATATTTTTAGGAATTAATGGCACCACCGCACAACTGCAAAAGAACTGTGAGTTTTTGTGCATTGTAGGAACGCATGCAATTTTACACACATTCCTGCAATGCACAAATGCCAACTTTGGGTAAGAGAGAGGAGGGTCTAAGGAGGAAAAGTGGTCTGAGGCTGAGTTGTCACACCCTTTCCCCTTGTATTTACAGATCACAAATACTGTTCTGTTCCCCCCTGCAGTGCAGGCAGCATCTCCTTTCCCTCTCCAGTCATTTAACATGTCACGTGACAAGGGGAGAGAGTAAGAAGGGCAGGCTGCCATTACATGGGATTGTAGGTCGCACACTTAAACTTAAATAATAAATATAATATCATAATATTAATAATAATACACCACACTGAATTTGGTATTTAAATGGCCGCGGCACCTTTATTGGTATTAAATTAATCAACTTTATTGACAATACTAATGAACGTATAATAAGATTTTATTTAAAATCCAACTCTAACATTAGCTCAGTCATAGAACTCGAGCTTTAATTAATAAATTTCAAACAAACAAGTCCCCCCTTGATTCAAGGGTGACAAACCACATAATGATGCCTGCGACATAAGGGGTGGGAGGGAGGGGAAGCTCAGCCAAGCCGATCCAGGACAAATGTGATCGGACCCTGTACCTCAGGGGGCTTATATAGCCCCCCAGCATTCGAAAAAACGTGTTTCCCGCCTGGAAACACGTGCAAAGCCCGCTCATTTTTTTTTTTTTTTTTTTTTTTTTTTTTTTTTAAAGATACAAAGCCATCTTTATTAATAATCGTGGCGGCCACAATCCCATGCGGCGGGCTCTTGATTGAGCCCACTTAACATGGGATTGTAGGTCGCACACTTAAACTTAAATAATAATCATAATAATAATAATAATAATACACCACACTGAATTTGGTATTTAAATGGCCGCGGCACCTTTATTGGTATTAAATTAATCAACTTTATTGACAATACTAATGAACGTATAATAAGATTTTATTTAAAATCCAACTCTAACATTAGCTCAGTCATAGAACTCGAGCTTTAATTAATAAATTTCAAACAAACAAGTCCCCACAAGCCGCACTTATTGCGAATAAGTGAGGCTACCCCAGCACCGCGGCCCGTTCAATCATAGTCTGAAGGTTCAAATTAAAAATGTCCAGACCAATATCCGATAGATGAATCCCATCTGACCGATAAAGACCAGGAAAACCTCCTTCCAAGTCAACATGACGGAAAGAGAAACCCCCGATCGATGGCATGAACTTTGCAATCGAATGATTCACTCTCCGTCTAATTTTCTCCAGAGATTTGCCTTCAGGCGTACCCAACCAATCTAAACGAGAAACCATCTCAGAAAAAATAGTACATGCATTTGGAAGATAAAACTGTAAAAGGCGTAAATCCCGTTTAATGGAGAACAATAAATCTAAAGTCTTTCTTTTACCGATGTCATTACCACCTAAATGAAAAATTAGAATAGAAGGATGAGGCCAGGAATGGAATAAAGAAGATAAATGAGATAACAGATCAGTCCAGATGAGCCCACGAACACCTTTCCAACAGATATGAAAATGATCAGGAGGTAAAGATAAGTTGGAACCATAGCAGCGTAAGGAAGCCCTTTTATGAGCCCAATAGATGTAGGAATGCCCAATTATCCAAATATAAGACCTGGAACCTAAAATTAAAGAGATAGATTAGGACGAACATACAAATTAAACCTATGAGAATCCCATCTACCCAGTTGTTTAATGATAGTATCGCTCAAACCCAATCTAGCTGCTTCCTATACGAAAAGAATGAGAGGAAAATTTCAGATGAGACAAACCGAGCTGAACCAAGCAGCGCTTGAAAACTGCAGCAAATTGAAATTTCGTTACCGGAGACGCGTCGAGGTGAACAAAAAATTGGCCATCGCAAATTGGTCGAACTGAAAGATATCTACGCAAGACTATATTAGGGCAAAAAACAGAGTCACCACAAGCATATAGATTGAGCCAATGACCCTTTGCAGCTTGATCGGTTTTTGAACTCCTAATATAAATCCGAACAATATCATGTAGAACTGAAACATCAGACCACTGTAAACCTGAAGGGCTATATTTATTACTGGGTAACATTTCACAAATGCGAAGAGCTGCAAAGAACATTAAAACAAAAGCAGTGTGAAAAAGCAGTGCTTCATATTTTGAAATGCACACAGATGAGGTGACTAAACATAGTCTAGATAGGATATGCAGGGTAACAGGTCTACGTGTATCAGGAGTACATCTAACTTTCCGTAAACCTTTAAGAGCCTGTTTGACAGAGAAAAAACTATTACATGCTGGCAGATTATATAATTTTAGAAAAAATGAAACTCCAGCCAATAACTTATGAATATGGTTAAAAGAAAATTGTAATTGCATGAGGGAACACAAGAAAGCTAAGATAGAATGTTCAGTAGGAGAAAAACCCGACAAACCAACTTCAGCGTTGAAAATCATCCATCTATCCCATGCAACTGAATATTCAGTCCATGTTTTTGGAGCGATTGAATGTTGAATAGCAGCGAAAACTGGGGCTAAATCAGGTTCCAGAGATGACCTGGACAGGGGCATCCAACCGTATCTGCTTCTGGTAAGAGCTGTCTGAAACGAGCCATCTGGAAGCGAGATAAGGCATCTGCCATAATATTCTGATTCCCTGGCACAAATTTAGCTTTAAGCCAGATATTTTTCTTTAAACATAAAAGTACCAAATAACGTAGCAGCTTTATAACCGAAATGGATTTTGAAGAAAGACAATTTAAAGCAAAGATCACGCCTTTGTTATCCGTATGGATAATAATGCGTCTATCAGAAAATAGATCTCCCCAAATTTCCAATGCAACCACCACCGGAAATAATTCCAATAGAACTATATTCTTAGTGAGCTTGTTAGAAATCCAAAAGGAGGGCCACTTGCCCGCGCACCAATGCGTGCGAAATATGGCTGCAAAGCCACAAGACCCCGCCGCATCCGTGAATAAATCAATATCTGCCGCAAAAACAAAATTATCTTGAAAGAATGATTTCCCGTTATAATCCAACAAAAAATTAGACCATACCAGTAGATCATCCTTCAAGGCAGAAGTAAGACGGATATGTGAAAAAGGAGATTTAAAACCGGACGTAGCCAAAGACAAACGTCTAGAAAAAATTCTGCCCATGGGCATCACTCGGGTCGCAAAGGCAAGAAGACCTAGAAAAGACTGCATTTCTTTTAACAGGATCTTCTTACGACGCAAAAACAGGGAGATCAAAGATTCCAACCTCGAAATTTTAAGTGGGGGAAGTTCATATTGCAGCAACATCGTGTCAATTCTAATACCTAAAAATTCAATCACTGGTGATGGAAAAGCAGTCTTTTCAACCGCCAGTGGGATGCCAAAAAATTTGGAAAGAAGAAAAAATAAGCGCAAAATCACCGAACACACACGCGAATCAGGAGGACCTATAAACAGAAAATCATCCAAGTAATGCAATATACCTGAGTGACCAGATACTTGAGTCATTACCCACTGTAGGAAGGAAGCAAAAACTTCAAAATAGTAGCAGGATAAAGAACAGCCCATAGGAAGGCATTTGTCATAGAAAAAATACCCATTGAACTGAAAACCAAGAGAATTATATGCTTCTGATGATATGGGTAAAAGTCTAAAAGCAGATTTAATATCCGCTTTGGCTAATAAAGCCCCTGTACCGAATCGTTTGATAAGGCTAACAGCATCATCAAACGTAGTATAGGTAACTGAAGTGGACAACGGATCAATCTCATCATTCAGCGAACTACCTTCTGGGAAGGAAAGGTGATGAATGAGCCGATATGATCGAGGTTCTTTTTTGGGAACCAATCCCAATGGAGAGATTCTAAAATTTTTAAAAGGAGGGGAAACGAAAGGACCAGCAATCCTACCAGCAGCTAGCTCTTTAAATAATTTTTCAGCCACAATTTCAGTATTCATCAATACCGATTTCAAATTATTTACAAAAATACAACCCGGACCTTGGAAAACAGGAAGCCGAAAACCCAAAGAAAAACCGTCAATTAAAAGTTGCGCCTTCTCCCGATCTGGGTAACGACGCAGCCACGGGAGCATTGCGGCCACTCTCACCGGCGTGCAGACTTTTCGACTGTTCTCTGATGGCAGGATTGTTGATCCTTTTAAAACACTTCGTGACAGGGTGAGTCCCTAAGCAAAATGAACATTCATGCCTATAACGACAAGAAGCTGACCACTTACATTGTGATTCATTATATGCAAAACATGTACCTCTTTTGTAAGCGGGAACCGGATTAGAAGAAAAAGCCATTGGCTGTGGTTGAATTTTTGAAAAATAAGCTTTTTGAGGGGTAATGAGGTTAAGCCATAAGCCAACGTCCTTATTACCCCATTTGAGTGTAGGGTAGATGGCAATTTTTTGACGGAAGGATTCATCATAATGAAACCATCCCATGCCGCCAAAACTCTTGTATGCCTCTAAAATATGCTCTAAATGTTGAAAGAGACCACATGCTTTCTGAGGATATTTTTCACACAAAACCGCAGAAAAAATACAAAAGGCTTGCAACCAATTAAAAAATGATCTAGAAACTGGACGACGTCTATAATCATCGGCATTTTCCCCCGATTTAACATCGCTTTTGTGTGAAAATTCCTTAGCATTAGGTAAAAGCGATAATAAATCTAAAAATTCACCCTTCCAAATTTTTTCTTTAATAGACGTGTGTAGGTGAAAACCTAATGGAGATAATTCACATGGTAAGACTTCTTTAAAACAGGCCTCTGGGACAGAAGCAGAAACATTAAGAGGAACAGATAAAGGAATCTCATTAGATTCAATAGGAGACCACACATGTGCTGGAGAAGGTAAAACAGCTACAGGCTGAGAGGACAAAACAGCATTAAACCTATTTAAAGAAGTAATAACATTCTGTAACAAACCTGTTGTGTTAAACTCACCAGCCCCAATAGGCCCATTATCTTGGCAGGGAGGGATCTGTAGTGAAGGGGGAGGAAAATTAGCAGCAGCAGACGCTGTTGAAGCAGGATTAGTGTTAGTTGACATACCCCTGGCATCCAGCCTAGACGGCCTGGGTGCCCTAGAAGCTGTTGTTGTAGCAACCAGATGCGCCCTGGGGGAGCGCGCTGACGCCGAGGCTGAAGATACTCTAGCAGGGACTGACATAGGCGGCGACATCCGGGCTGTGGGCAGAGACGGAGGAGCTGCAGGAGGAGCCGTGCGAGGCGCTGGTGAAGAAGGCCGAGTGCGTCTTCTCCTCTCAGACGTGCGGGCCGGCGAAGGAGAGAAAACCCGCCTCCGCCTCTTGACACGCAGGCCGGAACGTTGACTCACCGCCGCGTCATCCGCAACATCATCAACGGGGAGGTCTTCGGTGAGTGAAGGGGGACGAGACTCGGCCCACTGCTGCGCCGTATCTTCGAGCGCTGGACGCTCCACTGGAATGCTCCGCCGGACCATGCGGGATGGCAAGGTAGGTGTTTCGGGTCGATTACCCACTTCAGCCCCGGACCTTCCAGGGGGCGTACTCCGGTCCTCAGGCGCTGCTACTGAGGCCGGTTCTTCCTCGGCCAATGATAGGCAACGCTGGAGCCATTCATCCCCGCCTTCGGATGCCGCCCTCTCCAGAATCTGCCTCACGAGGGTTTTCATATCCTGTCACGGCTTGGCGAGCTCAGTGTAATAGCTCAAGTGTAACCGCAGAAGCTCAGCCAAGCCGATCCAGGACAAATGTGATCGGACCCTGTACCTCAGGGGGCTTATATAGCCCCCCAGCATTCGAAAAAACGTGTTTCCCGCCTGGAAACACGTGCAAAGCCCGCTCATTTTTTTTTTTTTTGTTTTTTTTTTAAAGATACAAAGCCATCTTTATTAATAATCGTGGCGGCCACAATCCCATGCGGCGGGCTCTTGATTGACCCTGTCCACCTTCAAAAATACTTTCCTAATGATTCAAAGGAAACCTGAATTTTGAGTGTACCCCCCTCTTAACGTAACCACACAGAAACAGCAGGTAGACATAGATTTGTTGGAAATATTCACATTTATATGTGGGATTTGTACATACTGGAAGTCTCCTTTAAAACGTGCTTTGTGGGATATTAGGAATTCCAACGTTATTCAGAAATTCTGAATCACTTAACCCTTCCTCCGTAGTGTGATTACCTAGCTAGTGACAGGGCTTCGAGTGGGAATAGATAATAAAAAAGGCATTATTATTATGCTAACTTGGAATGTGTATCCGTCCCTCCCCCTCTGCTCTCTGAATATAACTTCATTACTCCATGACACATTGTCTGCAGGTTTTGCTAAGGGATCAGGTGCTATTGGCATAGAGTAAAAATTGGCTTTTCCAATTCTGCTTCACCTGTCCTCCCCCAGTTTTCTGGAGCCTTCTCCCTGGTGGGGTGTCACCGTGGTAACAGCCCACTTTCTTATCACTTTTCAGCAAGGAAATCCCTTCACTTATTATTGAATGGGGAAGTAATGACATTAGATTATGATCAAGTTCTTTTTTATGTTGGACAATTCTCGCAGCCATCTTTCGAAACCTCTTAACAGCTAAAGCCACTATCTTCATACTATTCTAGACTAAAATATAGACATATACTGTATGTTAGGGATGAGCCGAACACCCCCCCATTCGGCTCGCACCAGAACCCGCGAACGGACCTAAAGTCCGTGCAAGATTTAGAACCCTATTAGTTACAATGGATGCGAACGTTCGAAATCAAAAGTGCTAATTTTAAAGGCTAATATGCATGTTATTGTCATAAAAAGTGTTTGGGGACCTGGGTCCTGCCCCAGGGGACATGTATCAATGCAAATTTTTTTTTTTTAAACGGCCGTTTTTTCAGGAACAGTGATTTTAATAATGCTCAAATTGAAACAATAAAATTGTAATATTCCTTTAAATTTCGTACCTGGGGGGGGGGGGGGGGGGGGTGTCTATAGTATGCCTGTGAAGGGGCGCATGTTTCCTGTGCTTAGAACTGTCCCTGCAAAAAGTGTCATTTTTGCAGGAAAAAAAGCTATTTAAAATGACTCGCGGCTATTGTATTGACGGCTCCCGTAACACAGAGAACAGTCATTCATTGAAAGTCATTCATAAAAAAAAAGTAATTGATAAAATAAAATACAAATAAATAAAAAAAAGCGTGGGGGTCCCCCCAAATTCAATAACCAGGCCCTTCAGGTCTGCTATGGATATTAAGGGGGACCCCAGCCAAAAAAAAAAAATGGCGTGGGGTCCCCCTCAAAATCCATACCAGACCCTTAAGATCTGGGATGGATTTTAAGGGGAACCCCAGCCAAAAAAAAAAATGGCGTGGGGTCCCCCTCAAAATCCATACCAGACCCTTATCCGAGCACGCAACCTGGCAGGCCGCAGGAAAAGAAGGGGGGACGAGAGCGCCCCCCCCTCCCTCCTGAACCGTACCAGGCCACATGCCCTCAACATTGGAAGGATGCTTTGGGGGTCTGAGACCCCCAAAGCACCTTGTCCCCATGTTGATGAGGACAAGGGCCTCGTCCCCACAATCCTGGCCGGTGGTTGTGGGGGTTTGCGGGCGGGGGGCTTATCGGAATCTGGAAGCCCCCTTTAACAAGGGGACCCCCAGATCCCGCCCCCCCCCTGTGTGAAATGGTAAGGTGGTACAAAAATACCCCTACCATTTCACCAAAAAAGTGTCAAAAATTGTAAAAATGACAGGAGACGGTCTTTGACAATTCCTTTATTAAAATCTTCTTTCTTCTTTCTTCTGGTCTTCCGTTCTTCATCCTTCGGTTTCTTCATCTTCTCCTTCCGGCATCTTCTTCCATATTCTTCTTCCATCTTCTTCTTCCTCCGATCTGCTTCTTCTTGCGCTGGTCTTCTCGTCCTTCTCATCCGGCATCTTCTTCCATGGCGTCGGTGTCTGTTCTTCTGTCGGGCCGCTCCTCGCAATAAGAGGCTCCCGCTGTGTGAGGCTTCGCTCCGTCTGACAGGTCTTTTATAACGGAGGGCACCTGGTGACCCCGCCCCCTCTGACGTCATGGGGAAAGCCATAGGGAATTCCCCATGACGTCCCCGTGCGTCAGAGGGGGCGGGGTCACCAAGTGCCCTCCGTTATAAAAGACCTGTCAGACGGAGCGAAGCCTCACACAGCGGGAGCCTCCCATTGCGCGGAGCGGCCCAGAAGAGACGCCGACGCCATGGAAGAAGATGCCGGACGAGAAGGACGAGAAGACCAGCGCAAGAAGAAGAGGAAAGAAAGGAAGACCAGAAGAAAGAAGATTTTAATAAAGGAAATGTCAAAGACCGTCTCCTGTCATTTTTACCATTTTTGACACTTTTTTGGTGAAACGGTAGGGGTACACCATTTCACACAGGGGGGGGGGGGATCTGGGGGTCCCTTGTTTAAGGGGGCTTCCAGATTCCGATAAGCCCCCCGCCCGCAGACCCCCACAACCACCGGCCAGGGTTGTGGGGACGAGGCCCTTGTCCTCATCAACATGGGGACAAGGTGCTTTGGGGGGCTCAGACCTCCAAAACATCCTCCCAATGTTGAGGGCATCTGGCCTGGTACGGTTCAGGAGGGAGGGGGGGCCGCTCTCGTCCCCCTTCTTTTCCTGCGGCCTGCCAGGTTGCGTGCTCGGATAAGGGTCTGGTATGGATTTTGAGGGGGACCCCACGCCATTTTTTTGGGCTGGGGTTCCCCTTAAAATCCATCCCAGACCTCAAGGGTCTGATATGTATTTTGAGGGGGACCCCACACCATTTTTTTTTTTTTTTTTTTTGGCTGATGTTGAGGGCATCTGGCCTGGTACGGTTCAGGAGGGAGGGGGGGGCGCTCTCGTCCCCCTTCTTTTCCTGCGGCCTGCCAGGTTGCGTGCTCGGATAAGGGTCTGGTATGGATTTTGAGGGGGACCCCACGCCATTTTTTTGGGCTGGGGGGTCCCCCTTAAAATTTTTTTTTTTTTTTTGGCTGGGGTCCCCCTTAATTTCCATAGCAGACCTGAAGGGCCTGGTTATTGAATTTGGGGGGACCCCCACGCTATTTTTTTATTTTTTTTTATCAATGACTTTTTTGTTATGAATGGCTTTCAATGAATGACTGTTCTCTGTGTTACAGGAGCCGTCAATACATAAGTCGCGAGTCATTTTAAATAGCTTTTTTTCCTGCAAAAATGACACTTTTTGCAGGGACAGTTCTAAGCACAGGAAACATGCCCCCCTTCACAGGCATACTATAGACACCCCCCCAGATGTGATACTGCAATGCTGTACTAACAGCACGCACACACAAATCCCCAGAATCATAGAACATAATGTCAGCAGTCAGCAGCACATAACACTGACGCTGACAACCACACATATGCGAGGCTGCTGGCGCGGCGGTGGCCTTTTATACTGTGGGGCGTGTACTAAACCCCCTGAGCTATAATTGGCCACAGGCATCCTGCCTGTGGCCAATTATTGCTCTCTTCGCCGCTGGCTCTTTGATTGGCCAAGCATGCGGGTCACAGTGCATGCTCTTCGTTTCTGTTATAACATTTTGCAAATAAATAATCTTTCTTCATAAATTTGGGCCAAAATCCTAAATAAGGGAATCTAGCCCCCAAACCACAAAACCCCCTAGCAGAAGAGAATGGAGTCCCCAATCCCCTTCTCATTTCATCTCTTTAGCTCTTCCCCCCGGCTATCACCCAAAGTGATAACCGATGAATTACAGGATGTGCAGGTTCACTTATGCTATTTGGTTAATATTGATTCTACGAGCTCTTACAGTTCGCAATCAGAAACTACTACTTTTGAAAAAGGAGAGGAGGGTGGGGGATAGTCTATGACCTCGACACAGTTTTAACCCGATGGGGATGTCTAGAGGGTAAAGGACTGCACCCCTAACCTTCTTCATGATTACCAGTACGGCTTTATATTTGATTTGTTCATATCTGTCCACACCCGATATGTCTTATGTACTCTTACAAAAAATATACTCATTGTTAGAGCTTTTGTATGAAAAAAATTGATAACTAGTTTCTGCATTGCTCTTTGTTCATGTAAAACCCTTCAATAAAAAAATGTTAAAAAATTGATCTGTCATGTGTTGTCCTGCTTCTTAGAAGAGGTGGGTCTTGAGTTTTTTCCTGAAGACCCGATGGTTTTCTTCCATGTGGATGTTAGTGGGTAGAGCGTTCCATAGCCGTGGTCCTTGGACTGCGAATCTTCGTTCTCCCTTTGATTTGTAGCGGGACTTGGGGACTTGTGTCAAGGTTATAGAGTCTACAAACTATGGTGTATATATATATATATATATATAAAAAAAACATTTTCATATATAATATAATCAATTTTTAAAGGGCTCTAAAATGCCAGGATAGTATGAATACCCACAAATGACTCATTTTCGGAAAGTAGACAGTACAAGATATTTAGTAAGAGGCATGGTGAGTTTTTGTAGTTGTAATTTTTTTTATGTCACAATTTTTGGGAAAATTAAGAAATTAAAGAATTTTAACAAATTATTTCTCACACATAGCATAGGCATACTTAGAATTACACCTTAAAACACATTCTGTTAATCCTCCCGAGTATGGTGATACCACATGTGTGAGACTTTTTTTACAGCCTAGACACATAGAGGGGTCCAAAATCCAAGGAGCACCTACAGGCATTCTAGGGCCATATATTATGCATCTAACTACCTAATTACCTATCACATTTTTGAAGCCTTTTGGATTTTTTGTAGACTTCATTGTTTTTCCATAAGTTTTGGAAAATGCAGAAAGAAAATGAAAATAATTTTTTACACATAGTTGGCAGTTTAACCACTTCACGCCGTTGTTTTACGTCGCTACTTTGAAGAGGAATATCGCTGTTATGGCAGCAGCTAGCTGCCATAACCCCATTATTCTTTTCTTTAGCGGGTGGTCTGCTTTCAGATAAAAGTGGTCTCTGGTGGATTTGCCACGAGATCACTTTTATCTGCGGCGAGAGGGGCCCCCCTCCCGCCGCGCTCCGATGCCCTCACCGGAGCCGTTGGTAGTGGCGGAGGCGATCGGGTTCTTCTCCCTGCTAGGCATGGAGACGAGTGAGGGGAAGATGGCCCCCACCCGTCTCAATATCATTGCAGGGCGGAAGCAACGTCAAAATGTCACTTCCACCCATAGCTCCTAAATGGACATTTTTTTTTTTCAAATGACATTTCATTATTTTATTTTTTTTATTGCATTTTAGTGTTAATATGATATCTGGGGTCTTTTTGACCCCAGATCTCATATTTAAGAGGTCCTCATGCTTTTTTTCTCTTACAAGGGATGTTTACATTTCTTGTAATAGGAATACAAGTGACAAAAAAAAAATCACAGTCCTGTCCCAATGAGTGCTAATCCAATGCAAAACAAATAATATAAGTATAAAATATAAATAGCGTCTGCTGTAGATGACAAAAAGTGCTTGTGCTCCGTGGATTCCAAACAATGTGGCTTGAATAATTCAACATAAGGCAATCAAGTCCATTGGAAAAAAAGTATAAAAAAAAAAATAAAAACAGAAAAAACTGTCTAAAATGAAAAAATAATTAAAGTGCCAAGTGACTTCATGCAGATTGTGCTCTCCTCCCCCCCCCCCGTCAGGTGTACCCTCACCTTGAGGGCTTACATTTTAAGCCTGGAATACTTTATAACAGCCGGGGGTCTTATCCTATTAAATGTGAGTTTAATGAATTACATGTTTTAAAGAATATTAAACAATATTGTAGCGGTATTACACGATTGTGTGCCTTTATTACTCTCCCTATGGGACATGTGAGGAGGCTTGGTGGAGACATCTTGGAGAGAGGAGAACAGCCAGTGTGAGCAGGAGACAGTGAGAGGTATCCACAGCAGCAAGCACAGGAGGAAAAGAAAAAATCAAGACACCCGGCTGTTATAAAGTATTCCAGGCTTAAAATTTAAGCCCTCAAGGTGAGGGTACACCAGACGGGGGGAGGAGAGCACAATCTGCATGAAGTCACTTGCCACTTTAATTATTTTTTCATTTTAGACTGTTTTTTCTGTTTTTATTTTTATTTTTATACTTTTTTTCCAATGGACTTGATTGCCTTAGGCCGGGTTCAGACTGCTGCGATGCGGGTACGCTGCGAATCTACTGCAGGTTCCCGCATCGCATGTCTCCCGCCGGCAGTTCACACTGCCCTATGCGAGCTGCTGGGAGTGTCAGTGAAATGTTAATGACACCCCCATATCAGTTCGCATATCGCAGTGCGATCTGCAAACTCGGACAGGAATCGGATCGCATGGTGAGAACACCCATGCGATCCGATTCTGCTGTGGACCAAAAAAAGGGTCCTGTGAGAGTCTGGACCGAATGCGATGCAAATTCAGCCATACTATCTGTATGGCTGAAATCGCATCGCACAGAGATCGCATATGATTTGATGAATCATATCCGATCTCCCGCATCGCAGCAGTCTGAACCCGGTCTTATATTGAATTATTCACGCCACATTGTTTGGAATCCACGGAGCACGAGCACTTTTTGTCATCTACAGCAGACACTATTTATATTTTATACTTATGTTATTTGTTTTGCATTGGATTAGCACTCATTGGGACATTTTTTCCATGAGCAGTCTGCACAGCAGTTTCAGATATTCACTGTGATTTTATGCCATTAGCAGCCTGCACAGCAGTTTCAGATACTCATTGGGACAGGTTTGCAATTTTATATTATCAGCAGTCTGCACAGCAGGTTTAGACACTCTGCAGAGCACAGCGCGACACATTTATATACACCTGTGCGTCCGCACAGATATATATAATAACAAATACAGGTTTTTTTATCAATTTACTCGGCAAACCCACGAGTAAGTCAGAGAGACGAAACTAGTCGGGCGTGGCTGTACGGCAACCATCCAAGACAGTGAGTGACGTGTGACATGCTGAGCAGAGTCGGGGGGCGGAGTTCCAGGCCAGAGTAGCGAGTGGTGGTGAGACTACAGCCGCATACCTCGGTTCCGCCGTGACCATACTGCATTGGTTTGGGCATATGTTGGAAGAGTGCTGTGATACTGATTGCTCGTTTTAAAGAGATCTATGTGAGTGTAATGTTTGAAGGCTACACAGTGGTTATTAAATTAGATTTTTTACAATATCATACTATTAGCGCATTTTTTTATTTACATGTGGAGTGATCTTGCATTTTACATGGATGGAATTTGGAGCATCTGATTAACCTCTCTGTGAGGTTGTTTCACGTTTGTTTGCCAAACACAAGAGTGCGAGGCATATGTAGCTGGTGAGTTTTCAATCTGAAGGGAGAGGAATCACTGACACCTGGGTGTGGTGGAAGATTGAAAGAATTTCTACATACAATTATTTCATCATATTTATGGACTCTATTTTGTTTATATAGCACTTATTTTTATTTTTATTTATTTTTTCACATTGTCACAAGGGTGATTTATGCAACTTATGTTTTATTTTCCAGAGGTCTGTGACGATAGGTTCTCATGATATCACTATAGTAGCTTATTTTTAGCGCTGCTTATATTGATTTTGTACACTATATCCCTGTAAGGTGTTTAAATTAATATATTATTTTCACGGCTTGTTTAAAGTGGCAGCTTTAGTAATTTTTCATTTTTAGTTTAATTTGGAAGCGCAGTGGTGGGAACTTAAGAAGGGCGGATTTGTGCTTGGTTACAATTGGATTTTGATATCAATTTACTCGGCATAACATTATCTTTCACAATATGAAAAAAATTGGGCTAACTTTACAGTTGTCTTATTTTTTAATTAAAAAAAAAAGTTTTTTTCCAAAAAAAGTGCGCTTGTAAGACCGCTTACGGTGTGACAGAAAGTATTGTAACGACCACCATTTTATTCTCTATTTTTTTTCAAAGAGGGCCAGATTTGATGACCATTTTGCCTGACATTTTTTAAACCAATAAAATTTGGTCTAAGTGTGTTTGTTCGAGCGCTAATACATTGCCAAACAAGAATTCTCTTGCCTTTGTCGCACTCGCTCCTGACACACAGACGAATGCTCTGCTCTTTAGGGGTACCGTTAATTATAAATGGTACCCCACACATTGGAAAACGTGGGGTGCTTTTGGTGCAGTGCATTAAAAAAAAAAAAAGGTTGGGGACTTCTTTCCCTGCTTTGAAATGAATGGGCTGATATACACGCAGCACGCAGTCACACAGATGTGAACCAAGAGCTTGTTCACATTTTAAGGGGCAGTAAAACCACATGGTTAAGCTGTTTTTACCACCCCCAACTTCTCCCCCTTTAGCTGCAGAGGGAGCAGCTGGGGGTATAAACATTATCTTTCACAATATGAAAAAATAGAGTTGATTTTATAGGCTTAAAACAGGTGGTGAGGAGGCAAAATAATGCCTCTTTACCGCCTGTCAAATGCCTCTGAAAAGCAATCTGTGCATGGATTGCTTTTCAGAGGAGCAATCCTGGCTGATATCACAAACAAGACCTACAGATGCAGTTCTGATGGTACAGGGGGGGGGGGGGGGGTCCGGATTAAAAGTAACATACACACATACACACACATACAGACACATGGACACACATACAGACACATGCATACAGACACATGTACATGGACACGCATACAGTGCATACAGACACATGTACATGGACACGCATACAGACACATGCATACAGACACATGGACACACATACAGACACATGCATACAGACACAACATGGACACATACAGACACATGCATACAGACACATGTACATGGACATACAGACACATGTACAGACACACATACAGACACATGTACATGGACACACATACAGACACATGTACATGGACACACATACATGGACACACATACAGATACATGTACATGGACACACATACTGACACATGCACACACATACATACAGACATACATACAAACACACATGCACAGACAGACACATGAATAAAGCCCTTTTAAAACAAATCTAGCTTCTAGCATAGTACTGTACCTTTCCAGCTTCCTCATTCAGCCGGGTACTGCACTCTAGGGGGAAGCAGAGAGCACAGCACACTCCTCTGCACTTTACTTTCACTTTTGAGGCTGACGGAGCTTCTCACACAGTGCCGATGTTCGGCAGGGGATCGCTCATCTGACAGCCCTGATCCCGCAGCACACTAGTTGTGAGAGGCTGGTTTAGATGACCAGGCGGGCCGTTCAAAACCGGACCGCGGGCCGCGACTGGCCCGCGGGCCGGACTTTGGACATGCCTGCTCTAGGGTGTTAGAAAATAAAATATATAATGTTTGGGGGTTTTAAGTAATTTTCTAGCAAAAAAATGTTTTAACTTGTAAACACCAAATCTCAGAAAGAGGCTCGGCCCTTAAGTGGTTAATAAGATATTTCTCACACCCAGCATGGTCATACACTCTAAAACACATACAGCTGCTGAGAATACCACATGTGGGAGAATTTTTCACTGTTTGGACATGTTATATACCGGAATTTTATCTTGTCTATCACACAAATCAACCAATTGTATCAAAAGCAATGTACTGTAATGGTCACCTCTATACGAGTGATTAGTAAATATAGTTTAGTATAGAGTCACCTAAAACAGTCCCCATTCCGACAAGCCAAGCAAGCCTAGCCTAATGGTACATGGATGCCCCCAGGAATGTTATATTCACTGGCCAGTAAGTACAGGAGGCTAAAGAAAAGAAGAACAAAAGAGTCCCTGTGGTTTCAGGAGTGCAGCTGCTTGCAATGACTGGGACAAGCATCTCGCAGGGACATGGTCAGTGGGACATGCAGATGGACCAGTTCAGCGTGCAGGCAGAGACATAAACAGCAAACAGGCAAAGGATTGGTCTGGGCAACAGGCAGAAACCTGGTCAATAAACAGGCCAGGGGAAGTACAAGCAGCAGGCAGAGGCAACACTGCACTGGTGTGGAGGTGATCAGGAATAGGGATGAGCTTTGGGTTCGAGTCAAACTCATGTTCGACTCGAACATTGGCTGTTCGCCTGTTCTTCGAACAGCGAACAATTTGGGGAGTTTGCGGCAAATTCGAAAAGCCGCGGAACACCCTGTAAAAGTCTATGGGAGAAATCTAAAGTGCTAATTTTAAAGGCTTATATGCAAGTTATTGTCATAAAAAGTGTTTGGGGACCCGGGTCCTGCCCCAGGGGACATTTATCAATGCAAAAAAAAGTTTTAAAAACTGCCGTTTTTTCGGGAGCAGTGATTTTAATAATGCTTAAAGTGAAACAATAAAAGTGTAATATTCTTTTAAATTTAGTACCTGGGGGGTGTGTATAGTATGCCTGTAAAGGGGAGCATGTTTCCCGTGCTTAGAACTGTCCCTGCACAAAAGTGTCATTTTTGCAGGAAAAAAAGTCATTTAAAAGCACTCGCGGCTATAATGAATTGTCGGGAGAGATCACCCATCGCTGGACCCAGGAGAAGAGATCAGCTATCGCTGGATAACAAGAGTGGATTACCACCGCAGGAATCTTTTTTTATTTTTAATAAAGGACTTTTCCAAACGGTGGTCAGTGTGTTTTTTAACAATTTTTTTACACTTTCTTTGTGAAATGGTAGGGGTACTTTTGTACCCCCTTACCATTTCAAACAGGGAGGGGCAGGATCTGGGGGTCCTCTTGTTAAAGGGGGCTTCCAGATTCTGATAAGTTCCCCGCCCGCAGACCCCCACAACCACCGGCCAGGGTTGTGGGGATGAGGCCCTTGGGGATATGGTGCTTTGAGGGGTCACAGACCCCCAAAGCATCCTGCCAATGTTGAGGGCATGTGGCCTGATACGGTTCAGGAGGGGGGGCGCTCTCTCGTCCCCCCTATTTCCCTGCGGCCTGCCAGGTTGCGTGCTCGGATAAAGGGTCTGGTATGGATTTTTGGGGGGAACTCCACGCCATTTTTTTTATCAATGACTTTTAATGACTGTTCTCTGTATTAAGGGGAGCCGACAATTCAGTGCTTTTAAATTACTTTTTTTCCTGCAGAAATTATACTTTGTGCAGGGACAGTTCTAAGCACGGGAAACATGTGCCCCTTTACAGGCATACTATACACACCCCCCAGGTACGAAATTTACAGGAATATTACATACACTTTTATTGTTTCACTTTAAGCATTATTAAAATCACTGCTTTTTTTTTGCATTGATACATGTCCCCTGGGGCAAGACGCAGGTCCTCAAACACTTTTTATGACAATAACTTGCATATAAGCCTTTAAAATTAGCACTTTAGATTTCTCCCATAGACTTTTACAGGGTGTTCCGCGGCTTTTGGAATTTGCCGCGAACACTCCAAATAGTTTGCTGTTCGGTGAACAGGCGAACAGGCAATGTTTGAGTCGAACATGAGTTCGACTCGAACTCGAAGCTCATCCCTAGTGACCACCCTTTCCCTTCAAAACATCATCAATTCTTCTAGGTACACTTGCACATAGTTTTTGAAGGAACTCAGCAGGTAGGTTTTTACAAACTCCTTGGCTGCCTCAAATCTTTTTGTCTCTTCAGGCAATCCCAGACAGACTCACAAATGTTGAGATCAGGGCTCTGTCGGAGCCAGACCATCATTTCCAGGACTGCTTGTTCTTCTTTACACTGAAGATACTTCTTAATGACATTGGCTGCATATGTGGGCACAGTTTTGAGAAGATGTATGTGCACGTCTTCCCAGGATGACACATGTCCTGCCTTGCTGTATATGTAAAATACATGGAATGAAATTCAGCCAATTCAGCAGGAACCGGATGAATTGTGATCCATATATGGGCAGACTGGTTGTACATAAGTCGTTCTATTGTCGACTTGTATGCATACAGGCTGTTGAGTTTTTCCCAACCAATCAGTGCCGCTGGCTGGGAATCTATTATGTGGATGGGAGAATACAGACATTTTTATTTGTTTAACTATAATGTATTAATGCCTTATTAATTGTTTGTATAAGTACACTTGCTAATCCTCTCTTCTCTTCTAAAAATTATTTGAAATACCCCAAGGTGTGTTGGTAAGTGTTAGGTGAGCAAGGTATGTCATCTAAAAAATAACAGACATATATTTTTAAGTAATATGGTAACAATTTAGTAAACACATTACCCTAGGAAAAAGTATTTTTTTACACTGTTATTTCTTTTTATTTCTGACCACACAGTAAGAATTAATGAAAGAAAATATGTAGAAAACCACAATACATTCCCTTTTATTACACGAGTGAGTAGCTAAGCTTTTTATCTGGAATGCAGAAAATGAAAAAGCATCTTGAATCACCTTGAAAAAAATGTAGTTTGACAACTGATAGATTTTATTTATAAGATGAGAGTACCTGGAGGGGTGAAACACCATAGCAGTGGTGGGATTACCCTGGCAGGAAAATCTTACTGCTAGACTCCACAAGGGATGTAAGAAACCAATAGGTAATCCAGTGTAATTGGTTGTTTTAAGAAAAAAGGTTGCTTAGTAAGGTAGACTGTATCAGATCAATGTTATTAGTCTGTAGTTTTGAGTAGCTAACTATATATTTAAAATTCTGAATTTTGACACATTTGATACTAGAAGGCAGAACTGTAAAATAAATACACATCTTTATTAAAATGTTCCACTTCCTAATCTCCTATACACACGCAACAGGGGAACTTCAAAGATGAATTTAAGTAAACAGGTAAATCCACCACTGAAATAAATATAAGGAAGCTCTTTGCCAGCCTGGTGACCTCACTTTTTTCTACTTCAGTGAAGCAACGCAGCTTGGTCATGTTCCCACCCCCAGCCTGTGCTTCATCACAACAGAATGATGAAGTAAACTCTCTACTAAGTAAACTTTTTTTTTTAAAACAAAACTGCATTTATCCACCTGAGTTCAGAAGTTCAGCTTTACCAAACACTTACGTTAAAATATAATTAAAATTAACACTTAAAAAAAAAAAAAAAGTTAAAAGTAAAGTAATGAGGGGTATTTTTTTTTTAGAATGCTGAAACGTACCTGTCTTTGTCTGAACTGGGGAGCATAGACCTTCTATTTGTCTTCATGGCCATTGTAACTGGGACAAAACGTGGTTGGTGAAAACCAAAATGTTAAGATTGCCACCAAAATAGGGAAAAAATCTGGTAATAGGGACACTTACTACAGTGACAACTGTCTGAGAAAGGGAACATGCTGAATGCAACATAAAATGAAAAAAAAAAGGAAAAATAAACCTTCCCTAACACAAAACGAATAACAAAACAAATAACTGGCCAATTGATCAGACAGACAGTAATTGTAACTTGCAGTTTACTAAACAGGTGCAAATTAAAATTATTGTTGCAAAACAAGGTAAGACTGTCAAAGTGCATGCATAACCTGCAGAGTAATAGAAAATTGATTTTAAAAGCTGCACAAACATGGACCCTTCACAGCAATGCCTGTAAATCCAACAGGGTGGCATGTGGCTGCATAGCATAGTCTCTATAAGACCCTATAAGCACTCTATAGCAACAGAGTCAAGCTGAGTATTACTACTTCAGGAAAATGGTACAGAACACAAATAGCTATTTGCACTTATCCTCATAAACAGCTTCCCTCTCAGTGAAGTCTAGCGTACCTTTGGTAACAAAGTTGAGCAGCTGGAGGGATCCCAGCTCCAAGGACAATGGGCCACTCTACTGGAACTGGAGTACTTGGCTAGCAATTGGGGCGGTGCTCTTCACAGTTGCTGTGTCTTACAGAGAAGCTACATGCTATTAGCCTCCGGCCTGCTGCCTTCAAGCAGGTTCTTACAAGATTGGGCTGCTCACTTGGCTGAAGATTACTTGCCAAGCTACCTCTGTCCTTTCTGAGCTGTTGAGGGAAGAAGCAGAAGACTTTATACTTCCTATGCATATCAAGAAGCCCAGGGGAGTTGTGGCAAAAAGTTGAAAGAGCCTGCACCTGCATCTGAGCATGGTGAGTAAATGGGCACTCTGCTACAAAGGTTTTGGCTTTAGTGTTTTTCCCTGAAAAAATACCCGGTGTTTTTCATTTAGCTTCATTTCTATCCCCACTGCTTAGTATCTCTCTTTACTTCTGGCATCTGAGATGGTGAAAATAGGGTTCTAAAGTTGGGTCACCTATGAGGTCACTTGGTCAGTAGATAACAAGAATCCCATTCCACCTAGTAACCCAAGCAGCAGAAACAGTTATTTGCACTCATGGGATTAGGCTGCCTAAAAAGACACTGGGGTTGTTTTACTAAAACTGGAGAGTGCAAAATCTGTTGCAGCTCTGCATAAAAACCAATCAGCTTCCAGGTTTGTTTTCTCAAAACTTAATTAAACAAGCTGAAGGTAGAAGCTGATTGGCTACCATTCACAGCCACACCAGATTGTGCGCTCTCCAGTTTTAATAAATTAACTCAATTGTCACCTTACCCATACTGGGCAAAGTGTCTGTGTCTCTGAAAAGGGCACTCCTCAACACTTCTGGGTAGGAGGAGCAGGTGACCTGCTCCCCTGTGCCAGTGCCTGGACCTAGCAGCCAAACACTAGGCCCAAGCACTCTAAGGGAATGCATTGCTAGATTAATAAATAATCTTCATATGAATTTATTAGGCTCTTACTGCAACTAGTATCAGAATTGAAAGAGCAACAGTCTTGCCCACTATAGAGAAATCAATTAGCAACTAGCAAGGGTATAATACGCATCTGGAGTAGAACTGCTACTAAACTCCAAATCTAGAGAACACTGAGTGGTTGTTAAGCCATCCATTTTCTTAGCATTTAAAGTGGTTTTAACCACCTCAGTACAGTGCATTTTCACCCCCTTCCTGACCAAGCCATTTTTCAGCTTTCAGCGCTGTCGCACTTTGAATGACAATTGCGTAGTCATACAACACTGTACCCAAATAAAATTGTTATCATTTTTTCCCCACAAATAGAGCTTTCTTTTGGTGGTATTTGATCACCTCTGCGTTTTTTATTTTTTGCGCAATAAACAAAAGAAGAGCGACAAATTTAAAAAAAAAAAAATATTTTTTTACTTTTTGCTATACTAAATATCCCCAGAAAATATATAAAAAAACATTTTTTTTCCTCAGTTTAGGCCGAAACGTATTCTTCTACATATTTTTGGTAAAAAAAAATTGCAATTAGCGATTATTGATTAGTTTGCGCAAAAGTTATAGCGTTTACAAAATAGGGGATAGTTTTATAACATTTATATTAAGATTTTTTTTTTTACTAGTAATGGCGGCGATCTGCGATTTTTATTGTGACTGCGACATTATGGCGGACACATCGGACATTTTTGACACATTTTTGGCATCATTGTCATTTATACAGCAATCAATGCTATTTAAATGCATTGATTCCTGTATAAATTACACTGGCGGTGAAGGGGTTAACCACTAGGGGGCGGGGAGGGGTTAATATGTTCCCTGGGAGTGATTCTTACTGTAGGGGGAGGGGACTCACAAGGGGAGGAGACCGATCGGTGTTTCTCTGTACAGAGAACACACCATCGGCTCCTCTCCTCTGACAGGACCGTTGATCTGTGTGTTTACATGTTTCCTTGAATTTCCTGTTATCGACCCAGCTTGCCCTGGACCTGTCTGATCTCTGCTCCTGGCTTTGACCCCTGTCTTGCTCTACCGACCTTGCTGCTGTCTGATCACCCATGTATGACCCTGGCTTGCATTACGGACTTTGCTATTATTTACCTGCTACTTACCTGCCCTCCTCTGTATGATCTCGGCTTGTTCCTGTTTCTGCTTTCGGCATGAGCTACTGACTGATCAACTGTGTATGACCCCTGGCCTGGCTTCCACTACCGTTTCCTGTGTGCACTGTTGTCAAATTCTTCTGGAGTTCCTGAGAGACTTCTGCCTTACTGTGCATCCAGCCTGTCCCAGTATTCATCTAGTGATCCAGCTCTTCAGTACACTACTGGCAACATGTGCTTCTTTGGGCACTGCACCTCCTGTACCATCTTCAGGGCTGTACTGCACTTAACCGCAAGGTGAGCACTCTCAGCACTTCAGCCTCCAGGTACATGACAGTCCCATCTCAATCCAGCGATGTTGCCTGAGAGCCACGAAGTCCGGGGACTCTCCCTCCTCATTGACAGAGACAGCAGCAGCCGCCATTGGCTCTCCCACTGCTGTCAATTGAAGCCAGTGAGCCAATGAGAAGAGAGAGTGGTCGGGTTCCCCCATAGAAAGCTGCTTGCTGTGGGGGCACTCGGGAGGAGGGAGGGACCAGGAGCGCTGCTGAGGGACCCAAAAAAAAGAGGATCGGGACTTCACTGAGCAAAACCACTGCGCAGAACAGGTAAGTATAACATGTTTGCTATTTTTAAACAAAAAAACACAAGCCTTTAATATCACTTTAACCAGATAACACCCTACCTGGAGAAAGGGCTGTAAGATCATTGAAATACAGCAGCCTGCAATGATGTCTGCAGGTTTGGCCCTCTCACTTATATGGAATATGAGATTTGAGATTGCTAATTCTGTAACCTATCATCTGTTATCAGTTAAACAAAATGTTATTTTATTTTTTTGTAAAAGTTTTTATTGAGATTTAAAGACGATACATACAGAAGAAAAAAAACAGATATGGTGTATCAGAAACATGCGGACGCAGCCGCCAACAGAATAGTATAACTTTTATAAGTAATGCGATAGAGGCACATTTCTAGTAAAACATTGCTCAACATGGATCTGATGTCCAATAGTGTGTATCAGATAGGAGATTAGTTGTAACAAGTGAAGACGTAGTCGTCTGTGAGTAGAGAAGAGTAACAATAAACATTTTTGTACCATACTCGTAAGCTTGATGGGAGGTTCGGTCATGGTAGTGTCGGGGAAGAGTATATGTGTATATGTAGTATATGTGTTTGACGAGATAACGAAAGTTGTTGAGGGGTGGTGTACGTGTCGGATTAGCGATGAAGGAGTGCTGAGAAATGTTATTTTAATTATTTTTAAGTGTGGGTGGTTATTTTACTCTTTCTATTCCAAGTGACTTAAAATGCATATACCTAGTATTATCAATTTCCTTGGGTTTATTGCAAAGGAACAGTGCCCGGTTGATGCAGACTTTTTTTTATCAACGATCAAGTGCCATAGCACTACAGGGAGTGACTTCAGTGCTCCCCAGCTAAGGTACTACAGTTGATTACTGTGGTGGCTGCAGACGAGTAGGGAGCTGTAACTTAGCACAATTTAGGTAATTATATGGGGGTCAGTTACCCTTTCCAAAGACACTGCCTCTTTTTTGTGCATGGGCATGGTGACCATGTCTCTTCAACTGATAGAGTATGAAATTGTCATGTATTTCAGGAATACAATTTTAATGAGAAAACAAAAAACAAAAAACAACAAGACAATAGTGTTTTGGGTGTTGTGGAAAAAAAGATGTAAAGATTTACATATTGTCAGTTTGAAGTTAAAAGGATGCCCTGCGCCCATATAGTCATGAAGGATGCAAGGTGGAGAGGCAGAGCATAAGATCTGGAAGATTTCCAGGGTGACCTAAAGATGGCAGAAGGTATGAGAAGACACGATTTGTGGCCACTATTGATGGTTTTTCCATCTTGTGTAGAAATTTGCTTAAAGGGGTTGTAAAGCTAAAAAAAATATATATATATCTGATCTATATGCTATATAGATCATGAATCTAGCTGTTATTTCTGCCGAAATGTTTTATTTACCTGTTAGATAAATAGGCTTTATCAGCACTTCCTCCTTTCCTCTCTGTATGTTCTCCTCAACTTCCGGGTTTTCGAGCCTGCTCCCTGCAGCAACGTCATGGCTTTAAAGGAAGGCTCCCCTGCCTCCCGTGCCTGTGAACGCACACAGCGTCTCCCCACAGGGATGTAGTCCCAAGGGAGGGGGCAAGCACGCTGACTAACCCCCAGACAGAATGACTCGGATGATGGGGGCAAGCTTCTAGAGGAGGAACAGGAAGTTGAAAATTCACACACAGAAAAAAAGCATTTACAAAGCAAAACAAAGGAAAGGTACACTACCTTAAATGAACACATTTAGAAAATAAAAAATGAACCTTTAGTATCACTTTAAGTAATGTTTTAAACTCCCCTTTTAGACTGTGGTAGAAATTTAGACTTAGTTGCACAGCCATAGCTTAAAGTTATTAAAATGCTTGGAATGTCATCATGCCCTGATTAAATGTGATTGCCTTGAGCCATCCCTGTCCTAGCAAAATGGAAGGGGCTAAACATTTCTAAGTCAAACGGGCGGAAATAGTTGCAAATTCATGCTAATCCAATGGCTATTTGTCAGTTGCTGCCGTTATGCAAATTGTAAGCTAAAATGTAAATGCAATAACATAGCTAAATCTGAGCAGGCAATTTTTTTCTGTCAAATTTATATTTTTTTCGGTATTCAAGTCATATTTTTATTTCTTAATTTAGTTTATTTGTATTTGTTCTTATGCTATCAGCCCCAGATACAGATAATAGGGGGCACACTGCCCCAATGTAGAAGGGATTCCTTCTTCCACAGACCACCAATTTAAGGTATATTCTTTCTTCCAAATGACCACCGAATTTAGGGTATTCTTCTACTCCTGAAAGGTATATCCTCCCTCTAATATCACTAGTCAGGTTTCCTGCCATTGACATCCAATGAAATAACTCCTTTCCCCCACTTAATCAATGTAAGGGGTCGCATTTCCACTGGCCAACAATGAAAGTGGGCAATTCAATGACCACCTATGGCATCACAATAACAAACAATATTTGGGGATATTACAATGACCACCTATGTAAGAGAGGAGGGATTATGCCTATGAATAGTGTGTTCTGTCAATTATTTGATCTCAATTTCCACTGATAATATGAGCAAGTTTGCCTATATTTTTTGATTGAGTTCCCTAGATTGGTGTGTGCAATCTGTACAGCTAAGGGGAAGATGAAGCATTCCTCTGCCTAAATTTCCAAGTTGAAAGCTTTTCATTTATTTTGTCTATGAAAGTAAAGAACCCCTTTGACCAAATATATCACTGCATTGACATTTTATGTTAAATTGTGTAGGTGATAAACACAGCTGAAATAAAGATCATTTAAAATAAGCATAATAAAAATTATGCTAAAAAGATCCTTCTACTTACATGGAAAGGTATCACTATCCTTGCTATACCCATGTGGCTACAGTTAACCCCTTGGCGCCGGCGCCTCCTGGCCCTTTAAGGCATTTTAGAGGCCAGGAGGTACGGCGGGGTTTATGATCATGTGACCGCAGTGATTGGCTGTCACAGTGGTCACATGATTGGATAGCTCCCGATCGCAAATAGCGATCGGGAGCTTTCTGTTAGCAGATGGTAACTGTGTCCGGAGCGTGTACGCTCTCGGCACAGCTGTATTTACATTCTGGTATGCAAATCAGTATCAAGGCCCACCTGCTGAGAGGCCGCATATTTGCATTCTGTCAACGCCAAGAGGTTAATTAACAATAGCCTCTCACTTTATAAACTCACCTATGAGCTTCGTAAGAAGCCTGTCTGTTTGATTCTGTTTAGGACCGCTGGCTTTCTAACCCCGCTTACTCTTGCCTCTTACTCTTGCCTCTGTTGCTCCAGACAGTTACTAAATGTATCTCTATGCTTTGTATTATGACCTACCTTTTGATATGACCCACGATATTTGGTTTATCGTCTGGGTTACTATTCTGGTATGCTTTGTGAAGCATTGGGAAACAGCTCAGGGTTTTTCTCTGTATTAGCTAGATATTATTTACATTTTTTCTAGATAGTTTTTTTTTTTATGCTGTATTGTTTTATTTTTCTAAAAAAACTCAATAAATATATCTTAAAAAAACATTAAAAAAAATTAAAATGTCAGGAGGCCATGAAGAAATTGTGATTTGAAAATTGATATACATTATTTATGGCTTGAGCGCACTAGAAAATTAGAAAAATGCTGGTTGGGTTCTCTAGCAGGTTGAACTTATGTACGTCAATAATATTGCATATGTATGCATATATACTGTATATATAGGAAAAGGACTGTGTGTATCACATGACCAGACAGAATACATGGGGGATGAATTTGCAATAGAAATGTTGTTCATTCAAGCAGCGGTTGGGCTGTAAGCCTTAAAATACTGTATATAAAGTGAAAAAATCATACTTGTGCAGGGTTTCAATTTTTCATCCTGGCATTTTTATAGTGCACTAGTCCACCCTACTTTTTTTGTCGATCGTCTATAAATCTGCTCCTGTGACCCACACAGTCATGAAATTGTGCCGTGGTGTGCAACCTTTATTATCCTGCCCTACTGGCATTTTTGTTTAAACAGCTGCTCCTTAATTACTATTTTGCTTCACCAGGTTCAGACTCCCAAAGTCAGCAGAGCTCAATTCACATTGTACATCGCTGTGCCTTGTAAATGTGCAGAAAATTTCTTTTTTTATATATGCCTACAGTACAGTCATACCGCAGCCTTTTCAATAGACCCCAAAGTGTCAGTACAAATAGGTTTTCATATCCACTTGCCTAGAAAGTTTGTGTGATACCGTATATGCTATGACTGGCGTGGATTATAGAGAGCTCACACTATAGTATAAGTAGACTGAATATCTGATCCAGCATTGCTTTTCCTTGCTCTGTTAGCTCATCTTATCCACATTATTGTACCTATAAATATTAAAGCTTACTTAAATGTTTCACATTGCCCCAAGATAAAATCCTGCACCAAATTCAAAAATGTCAATATTTCCAATAAAATTTAATTATCAAACCTGCTATTTTAGAACCTCAAATGTCTTAAAAAAGTTCTTCGAACTTTGAAATTGGTTCCCAAAAATAGCAGAGAGGACAAATAGCTAGTCATTGGTACATTTTGCCTATAGGGACTGCAAGTGATAATTTTTTTTATTACTAATGTACAATGAATTATTTTGCAGTTTATCTCAGTGGGGAGGTGGCCATGTTGGTAGAAACAATGCCTTGCAGGGTTCATGTCAGAGCTGCATGCTGAGGACTGCTGATCTGATACTGATACTGACGGGATATGTTCAAGATGCAACTGTAGTGATGGAGGAAGCACACATCATTTAGCAGAAGCAGGGAAATGGTTGCACTGCAGGTCCCCAAGTATAGCTTTCCCTCCAGCAAGAACAGTGAGCAGAACAATAGTGACATCACCAAAGTCATGCTGGACCCAAAGCACCATGGATTTACTAAGGAGAAATCACGTCAGATTGTGATTACATTTTTGGACTATATCACTAATGTTTTGGACCAGGGTGGTGCTGTGGACATAGCCTATCTTGATTTCAGCAAAGCATTTGGTACAGTTCCACTTAATTATCTGATAAAAAAGTTGTACAAGCTAGGACTTAGACCTTGAGTGCTTCAGTGAATATACAGTTGGTTAAAAGATAGATATCAGAGTGTGATTGTAAATGGGGTTCATTAAGAACAGAGAGTAGTCACTAGTGCTGTACGCCAGGGATCTGTACCAGGTCCTGTTCTTTTTAATCTGTTTGTAAGTGAAATAACTAAAAGTTTGGTGGGCAGTGTATGTCGTTTTGCTGATGATACAAAGGTGTATAATAGGGTTGCTATTCACGGAGGTGTCTGCAACATGGAACATAATTCAGGGTTGCTGGAAGATTGGTTAAAGCAGTAAAAACTGCATTACAAAGTTCCTAAGTGTAAAATAGTGCACCTAGGGAAAATAATCCCTTTATAGAGTACAATATTGGGGGGGGGGGGGAGGGGGCTACTGACAAGAACTACAGAGGAAAAAGATCTGGAGGTATTTCAGATTATTGCAAAATAAACAAACTGTGTGGACAGGCATTGAGAAATGTGAATAGAATTCTAGGACGCATCACTAGAGGGTTCACCTATAGAACTTACTTGCTCTACACCTTCTGTTGGCCAGTTGTATGCTTGATGTACTGTCCCTTTAAGAGTATTGCATGCAGTGGGAAAGTGTTCCTAACTGACAAAGCTGTCTCTCTGCTACAGCTGCAATGTATGGTTGGCCAGCTGCCGCTCACCAGTCTTGTGTACATGGTGGTTTTAGTCCATGTACTTAGCAACAGGGCTTACCTGGTGGTATCCTCAACGTCTGTCTCCTTGCTGCACAGCAGGCTCACAGTCCAGGGCTCAAGAATAGAGTTCCTCTGCTTCCAGATAAACATGTTCTGCTTAATGCTCATACTGCACACAGGAAGGTTATGGTGTGCACATTCCTGGTCTCCTTGCAGAAAAAGAGAATTATTTCTATCTCAGACTGAGAAAAGTATATCTATTTCTTTTCTTTGATGTCCATTGGAAATTGTAGTTTTTCAGCCGACTTCCAGTAATAACTGAATCCCTCCAGTAAACTAAACGTCCCACAATCCACCATGATCTTTCATCAGAGTCTCTATTGTACTTCATATTCATAGGCTCCTTCTGGAGGCTGGAGGCGGAAACAACCCTGGCTGTATCAGTGTAGAAACAGCTCAACAGCACTGTACTGTGGTGTTCCTTTCTTGATAAACACCAGGTTACATTTAGAATACTATGTCCAGTTCTGAAGACCTCACTTACGAAAAGATATTGACAAGGTAGAATGAGTCCAGAGACACGTAACAAAAAAGGTGAAAGATCTGAGAGATTAAATGTATCAGGAGAGACTTCAGGAACTTAATATGTACAGTCTAGAGCAGGGGTATCCAAATGCTCTAAGCAAAGGGCCAGTTTACTGATTTTAGGGGGGGGGGGGGGGGGGGGGGGGGCGGACTAGGACCAGTAGGAGTAGAAAATGTCCTGGCGCCCAGTGGGAGTAAACAATACCCTATCTTTGGTGTCAGTGGGAGGACTAGTGCCCCATCGATGGTGTCAGTTGGAGGAATAGTGCCCATCATTGGTGTCAATGGAAGAAATTCTGCCCCATTGTTGGTGATAATGGGAGAAATCGTGCCCTTTTGTTGGTGTCAGTTGGAGAGGCAGTGCCCCATTGTTGGTTTCAGTGGGAGGAATAGTGCCATTTTGATGGTGTCAGTGAGAGGCGTAGTGCCCCATTGTTGGTATCAATGGAAGGAATTATGCCCCATCTTTGGTGTCAGTGAGAGGAATTATGCCCTTTTTAAGGGGCAGTGGGAGAGATAATGCCTCAGTGTTGGGGTTAGTGACAGAAATAATGCCCCATTGTTAGTGTCAGTGGATGGAATAGTACCCCAAGGGCTGGATAAAAGCAAGCAAAGGGCTGCATCCGGCCCCCGTGCCGCAGTTTGGAGATCGCTGGTCTAGACCAGCGCTATTGCTATGTGCTGCTATTTTTGAGGAGGAATTCAAGACAAAGCATAAATCTTTCAAAGCACAACTTAATCACAATTAAAGTGTTTCTAAAGCTAAAATGTTGTTTACCTTAATGCATTCCCTGCATTAAGGTAAAAACATTTCAGCACTTGCTGTGCCCCCATTCCCCTCCCCCTCTAAACACTTACCTCACTCCTGGATCAATCCAGCTGTGCCCGGCTGCAGTCTTGTCCTCTCTCTCCCTCTTCACACAGGGACTGACAGGCAGCAGCAGGAGCCATTGACTCCCCCTGCTGTTGTCAGTCAGATTCAGTGAGGAGAGGCAGGTCTGAGCACTGTGTGTGTCAGTAGATGCACACAGCCCAACTTGGGAGTGAGCTTGCATGTCTACCCCATAGCAAGAGACTTGCTATGGTGACAGAAACGGAGGACCTGAGAGCGCGGGAGAGACCCCAGAAGAGGAGGTTTGGGGCTTCTCTATTCAATACCATTGAAATGAGCAGGTGAGTATAACATGTTTGTTAGATTAGGGGAAAAAAGCCTTTAGAACCACTTCAACATCTAGATGTTCCTTATAAAGGCTTCAGTTTTTGAGTTCAGTTCCACCTTAAGGCTGGGTTCACACTGGGTTCCCATCATTCCAATTTGCAATAGCAGGAGACTTTGACCCGCTCTCTATGGAGCCGGTTCACATATCTCCACTGCGGCTCCGGTGTGAATTTGCACAGGAGCCCTGTTTGTTTTTTGCTCCGTTTCAGGTCCGAATTCAGCCAAAAATTCTGGCTCAAATCGGACCTGAAACTCCTGCTGTGAGCCGCATGCGAAGATAGTGTGAACCCAGCCTAAAGCCCCCTGGTTTACCCACTGGCATAGCTAGACTAGTACTGTATCTTTGGATGAACTTTAAACATTGTAAAAGAAAATGCTCTCTTTAGAAGATAACTGATGCTTTTCTTTCACGACTAGAAATCTGACTGATGCGCTTACTGTCATTGTCACATAATTTGTATCTGAATTTATTTTTCTTCCCCGGTACATGCTCTGCAGATTGAATGAGCTCTGCCAAGCAGTTGTATATTGTCCTCCGCTGTGCATACAGCCCGAAGCTTCCTCTCATTAGCTTTGATTGTTCAGGAATGGGAGCAATCAGCAGTTCCAAATGACTCTAATTTTTGCAAACAGCAATAGCAATTCCAGCAGGTGTTTGTTCGGGGATTATGATTAACTCCTTCACCTTGTGGTTCATGACCTTGGACTTCCTGCCAGGGGGGAGCTACAGGTGAATCTGCATATGCAGATACTTAGTCAGTGTTGACACATTATTCAATTATACCATGTTAAATCTAAACCTTAAAGTGGTTGTATAGGCTGAATGTTTTTTACCTTCATGCATTCTATGCATGAAGGTAAAAAACCTTCAGTGTGCAGCTCCCCCTTAGCCCCCATAATACTTACCTAATCCCGATCTCGATCCAGTGATGTGCATGAGACCCGAGGCGCTCCCTCCTGATTGGCTGAGATTCAGCAGCAGAAGCCACTGGCTCCCCCTGCTGTCAATCACAGCCAGTGAGGTGGGAGTGGGGGGGGGGAGGCTAAGCTCTGCTCTCTCTGTCTTATGGATGCAAAGAGCCTGCTCGGGAGTGAGCACACACATGTGCCCCCACAGTAAGCGGCTTGATATGGGGGCACTCAGAAGGGGGGGGGGGGCAGAGCACCAGCAAGGGACCTTAGAAGAGGACGTTTAGGGGTGTTCTGTGCAAAGCCACTGCACAGGCAGGTAAGTGTGACATGTTTGTTATTTCTTTTTTTTAAGTACAAGTTTTTTCCTTTACAATCCTTTAAGTATTAAAGATACAATGTTAAAATACACATTTGAGAGTGATTTTACCTACCAAAAATGTTTGTGTTTCTATTCATCCAGTTCTAAGATTTACACTGCTCTGCCATACAGCACCTTGTTTTTCTCTCCCACAGTTAAGCAGCACAACAACACACCTTCCCACCCCAAGCCTGTAAGTGGAGTAAAGGAGTAGTATAATACTAAAAAGGTATCTCTTTGCTCTCTCTTCTCCTGTCAGCATGCTTCTTGTAAGCACATGGGAATGCTGGACTCCAGATTGGTTCTTAGTGCTGCCTCTACCTCTCCCAGTCTGGTTACTTCTGCTTAAAGGATTACCAGAGGCTGATAGCAATTTAAATTCAGGACTTTGACTAGTTGCGTTTAAAGCGGCTGTAAACCAAGGGGGGGGGGGAACCTGCAAGACAAAGGTATGCATCCCATATTAGCACATTATGAAATACTCATCTTAGAACAAAACCCTCTCACTGCTGAGAGGGCGGACATCTTCTCCCGGCCTTTCTCCTGGCTCCAGCGCAGTGAGTGACCAGAGCTGCAATGACGTCACTCCCACCGCATGAAGTTGACGTCACTCCCACCATGCAGGTTTAGGAGATATTCATTTTATATAATAAGGCTTTCCTGTAGGTAAAAAAAAACACCTTTTCATTTTTAAAGGGTTTACAACTGCTTTAAAAATGTATTATGGATTAATGTACCTCCTGCCACGAAACTGGACTGATTACATACACACAGTTATATTTGAAACTGTGGGTATATATTTATTACAGTGTCAAATGTAGAGATTTACATATAAGGAGAGAGAGAGAGAGACTGACCCCCTTCTAACCATTTGTTGGGTTAGGATATCAGTCACACAAGGGGTTTTCTTTAGTAAATTAGTTGACTGATAGACTTTCAGTGTGAGAAGAAGCAGTGAAGTACAACTATTTTATAGTAATAAAGAAAGAACAGGAGCCCTGATGAAGAACAAATTAGAAACGTGTTGGAACTTGGGTCATGCTGGTTATACATTATACAATTTTCTTGGACAATTTTCCTTTAGATTTACCAAAACCATAGAATATAAGGTCAAACCTAAACACTTTTAAACTGTATGCAATCAGGCAGGCCCTTGCACAGAAACCACTGATGGAAGCAGTGCGTTAGCACCTGTGAACCGTAGACCAAGACATGCTGATGTAATGGACTATATCACAAAATGCAAAAATATGTTGTTGTTTTTTGGGCTAGTATAGTGTTTGGCTAGCCTATATGGCTGGTATAGTGCTTCAAAAAGTTTAATACATGCTACATGAGATAAGCTACTTTCAATATGTTTATAGATATTTAAATAAGCTGGTTGAAGGTATCTGATGAAGCAGCAGATACACTATATGGTCAAAAGCTTCTATGCTTTTAGATACCTATGTTATGGAACATTTAAGTTGAAAATGTATCTAACGGATTGTTGTTGATATGGTTATGGTTGTATAAATAAAGAATAAGTAAAAAAAAAAAATCATTGTAAGTCCATATACTGTAATACATTGATAGATAATAGAGGACAACTCCAATTTTGTAGATGAAAAATAATACAGCATATAAAATTGCTACACAATCCATTTTGTGATTTATTGTTATAAAAATTACCTTTCTATTTCAGTCTGAATTCATTCTCTTTTTCAAAAAATGGTCACAAAAGTCAGCGCAGTTTGGTATACAGAATGCCACCAGAAATGTTTATTGTCTCACTGATTTTATCAGACATCTGTGCTATGATACAAATGCAATTTTAGGCATCCCCTGCAATTTGAATTGTATTTTTAGTAAGATACTCCCTAAGGGCTAACTCATTTTTAAGGGACGCACACACTGCAGCTTTCTCCATCAGAACACCTAAAGTGCACCAGGTGGTTATAATGACCCAGATCCTCCCATTCAGTAGTCAGCCTGGAAAGGATATGGTGAAACAAGCAGCTTTTTCTTCAAAACAATACAAAGGTAGGACCATTGCTACAATGTTTGTTAAAATCCTTGGAATGTACATTGATCATCCACAGGGGATTGTTTTATTTCTTGACAAAAGTAGAGTTAAACTTTAAACAATACTCAAACTAGAATATAGTGTTAACTTTTTAATACAAAGTTATTAAAAATAAATAGGTATGCGCCACACATCTCCACACTCTGACCATCCCCTGAATCAGATCAGTTTAAACTGACCTAAAATGTATCAAAGGTTATATGATAAAATACTAACAAATCATGCCATCAAAAAAATAAGAGTGTATAAATTCCCCTTCAAATTATGAATCTTAATAAATGGTACATCCAGACACATTGGAGTATTTACTAAAACTGAAGCGCGCAAAATCTGGTGCAGCTCTGCAAAGAAACCAATCAGTTTTCAGGTTTTATTGCCTAAGCTTAATTTAACAAGCTGAAGTTAGAAGCTGATTGGGTACCATGCTGCCCTGGATTCTGATTGACCCAGTATTAGTAAATCTCCCTCATGGAGGTTAAAAAAAGCCACATGTAATGTTTATGGGTCTGCAGACAGGACATGTAATATAATTGAAGAAGAAATGGGAGTTGGGAGACCAAAAAAAAAATTCTCCATTGGACAGACTCTCTACATAGAAATTAATAAATAGTAAAAAGTGTAATTCAAATGCATGCATTGGAGATAAAGCTCAAATAAGAGACCCACCATTTTCAGACATGTTTTTATTGTATATTGCATATACAGTATGTCACACATTGGAATATGTGGCTTTCTTTGGACTGCTTGTGTTTAGATGTAACATTTATTAAGGCATAATATCTATCTGTTGAATGTGAATTTGTACACTTTGAGGGAAATTTACTAAACCTGCAGCAAATAGAATCTGGAGCACAGTAACCAATCATCGTCTAACTCTGTATTCTTTAATTAATCTTTAAAAATTTAAGACAGAAGCTGATTGGTTGCTATGCACAGCTGCTCCAGATTCTGGCTGCTCTAGTCTTACTAAGTTTGCCACTTTATGTATTTTTAATGCCATGATACACTATATTACCAAATTTATTGCAACGCCTGCCTTTACACGCACATGAACTTTAACCCCCCTGGCAGTATTCCCGAGTCTGGCTCGGGGTGGAATTTCAGTACCACTAGCGGTAACCACGAGCCAGACTCGGGATCGCATTGCAGGATACAGGGAGAGTTACTTACCTTGTCCCCTGGATCCTGCAATGTCTCCCCACTGTGTGAGCGAGCTCCTCCGCTCGATTTACACAGTGCCCGAGTGCCGCTGAGCTCCGTTCCCTGCGACGCTGCAGTGAGCGGATATCGGTGCCAAATTCAAAAAAGTAAAAACACACAATACATACAGTATACTGTAATCTTACAGATTACAGTACTGTATAAACAATCACACATCCCCTTTGTCCCTAGTGGTCTGTCAGTGCCCTGCATGTAGTTTTCTATTATAAATACATTTTTTCTGCCTGGAATTTGGAGATTGTCCATAGCAACCAAAAAGTGTCCCTTTATGTCAAAAGTGATTTTAGACCAGCTAGAAAACAGCAATAATAAATTAGAATCACTTACAGAATTGAGTGATAGTTATTTGTGGGGAAATTCATCATCAAACACTAAATCTAATGACAGCGACAATTCTGCAACTGAGCAAATTTCAGTGTTTTTGATTTGATTACATTATTGAATAATTTTTATTATTATATTATTATTTGTTATAATTATTTATAGTTATTTATTATATTATAATTTATGATTTTGTGTTTCAAACTTTATCATACCCGGGATGTCTACTAGACTCTGGTTTGGACAGATTTAAGTGAGTTATTCCTAAGAATTACAGGCCTACAATATAAAACACCAAATTTCCATGCAAAATAATTGTACCTCTTTCAGCACCTAAAATCAGAAATAATAATACCGCCAGGGAGGTTAATGGCATCCCGGTCTTAGTCCATAGGGTTCAATAATGAGTTGGCCCATCCTTTGAAACTCTTCCTGGGAAGGCTGTCCACAAGGTTTAGGAGTGTGCTATGGGAATGTTTGACCATTCTTCCTGAAGCACATTTGAGTGGTCAGGCACTGATGTGGCCGAGAAGGCCTGGCTCGCAATCTCCGCACTAATTTATCTCAAAGGTGTTCTATCGGGTTGAGGTTAGGCAGGACAGTCAAGTTCCTCCACAATAAAACTCGCTCATCCATGTTTTTATTGACATTGCTTTGTGTACTGGTCCAAATCGTTTGGTGGAGGGGGGATTATGGTCTGTGGTCTGGAGTTATTTCTCAAGGTTTTGGTTTGGCCCCTTAGTTCCAGTGAAGGGAACTCTTTAGGCACCAGCGTACAAAGACATTTTGGAGGATTCCATGCTCCCAACTTTGTGGGAACAGTTTGGGGATGGCCCCTTCCTGTTCCAACATGACTGCGCACCATTGCACAAACAAGGTCCATAAAGACTTGGATGAGTGAGTTTGGGGTGGAGGAACTTGACTGGCATGACCTCAATCCGATAGATCACCTCTGTGATGAATTTGAGCGGAGACTGCGAGCCGGGCCTCCTCGTCCATCAGTGCCTGACCTCACAAATGCGCGTCTGGAAGAATGGTCAATAAAACTGCAGCAGAGGGCCGTGAACGAGTACCTGTATCAGTATGGCACAATGACAGGCTTGGACCGGCTCTGTTTTTTTTCCCCACGCCAATGGCTGCTGATAAAGGAAGCATGCACTGTATTGTCACCATTTAAAGAGGCAACAAGGATGATGAGCTATGACAATGCATGCATCAGTGACACAATCCCTGTTGTGTTCCTGCTGGAGCAGACTCTGCGTGGCATTATGGACAGGGCACTCAAGGCAGAGCAGCGGGAGGAAGAGAAGGACTTCCTTTCCTCTCAAGGCCAGTTTTATGCAGACACAATTCTTGTGACGCCACACAACACACAAGAGGAGAGGGAGGAGGATTCTGGCAATTTAAAAGGCTTTAAAGCAGAGGAAGACATACGTCAACCCCTAATAGATGGTTTTCCATCCCTAGAACCCTGGGGAGTAGTACATGGCTGGGAGGAGGCAGTTCTAGATACTGTAATCCTCAGTGACCCCGAGCAGTCTGCTTCTAATGCCTGTGCAAACTTGCGTTGCATGGGCTCCCTCGTTCTTCAAAGCCTGCGAAAGGACCCGAGAATACGTGGCATCAAGGAGAAGGATCACTATTGGTTGGCAACCCTCCTTGACCACTGTTACAAGGGGAAAGTCTTGGAACTCATCCTGTTCCCACAGAGGGAGCATAAGAGGTAATCTCTTGAGAATACCCTTAAGAGGAGTTTATGTAGGTCTTTCCAGACTCTAGTAGGTTACTGTCTTGTGGTAAATGTAGTTTTGAGGCTTATGTTGGTCAAGAGAGGACTGGTGGAGAAGAGGTCCGCCTTAGTAATGTATTTTTAAAAATGTTTAGTCCTCGGTGCCCAGGGCTGTCAGCTTCCACATCCCATCGGCAGCGTCTGGTGGGAGATTATCTAGGGGCGAAAATAGACATGGAGAGCTTTCCAGTTGATGATCCACTGGGTTTCTGGGTCATGAGAGTAAACCACTGGCCAGAACTTGCCCAGTATGAAGTTGAGCTGCTGGGCTGCCCTGCATCCAGTGTGCTTTCCAAATGGGCAAATGTGCTTTTCCAGTGTGCTTTCCAGTGCTGACAGAGGTTTTGTGACAGATAAGAGAGCATGTCTGTCCACAGACTCTGTTGCCCAGCTGACATTTCTCAAAATGAGTAAGTCCTGGATTAGCAGCAGGTATCAAGCCCCTGATGCCAAAGTCACTGATTAAGTGCTTTCTAGATCTGGGATCTCTGAAAGACTGTCTAGGCTGCCTAGCTTTGTGGGTGTTGATTTAATCTGCAAAAATGTTTGTGGTGTAGGTTTCATGGGCACAATTAACACCCAAGGACCAATTTTTCTGCAACTGTTTGACAGGTGCATATCATTTAAATTTTTGAATGCAAGGCCAATTCTTGCTTTCATCAAGAGTAACTCTATAGGGTTATGGTGTGAAGGCACCACCGACACCCAAAAAACTGTTTTTCTGCACCTGTTTGACAGGTGCATATCATTTAAAATTTTGACAGCAAGGCTAATTCTGTCTTTCATCAAGAGTACCTCAATAGGGTTACTGTGTGAAGGCACCACCAACACCCAAAGCCCAATTTTTCTGCACCTGTTACTTCTATCCAAAGTCTGTGAAAGAGACACCAGAATTTATCCAAACAAATCTGTAATCTTGTTTCGAGTGCACTAAATTGTAGCCTCATCACACGGACTGGCTCCCCCAAGCTGTTTACAAAATAAAGAAAGCTTGCAGGAAAATTTCATTTTTTTGGCTTTATAAATGTCATTCTTGCTGCAGCAGGTTCTATACACGGCACAGATGTGCCACTTTACAGGCAGACTAAGGGGACCCCCCAGGCACTATATTTAAATAATTTTTTCATTTTTATTGTTTCACTTTAAGCATCCCTGCTCATTTAAAAATGATGTTTTATGCAGTGCCCGGGCCCCATAACCATTGGATGCCCAATTACTTGCATATAAGTCTTAAAAATGGGCATTTCGGTTCGAGTCGAATGTTGGGCCGCGAACCGAACCAGAGTTCGTTTGGCCCATGTCTAATAGTAATACAAATAATACAAAATAATAGTTTGTTTTACAGAAGTAGTACATACCTTTATAACTGCTAAGGAAACAGAATCTCAGAGGTTATTTAAATGTCATTTGGAATTGATAGATATTTCATGGAATTCCGCAAGCCTCATCTGAGCCAAATAATCCTACGCTGTTTAAAATCCGTGTCAATATAAATGAGAGTCCCCATTAAATGATTAGCACCTTCTGTGATTCAGTTTTTTCTTTCCCCTTCTTATTAAAGGTGAAGATATCTCATTCATTAGACAGGCTAATAATTAAATATTCAGTTGTAACACATAATAGCTCTGTAAAAGTAGTTAGAACCTCCATAGCAATGCTAGGTGGGATAAAGTGATAATAACAAAACAATTTAAATGCCACTTTTGCAATCGGACAGGTGGATTTATTAGTAAATTACCCTCTTTGAAAGCCATACATTTTTCAAGATTTCATAAAAAATGTAGTATAAGGCCTCATTTACATGAACATACTACAGCATATGCCCTTACCAAGGGCTGTGTTTGCCCACACTGGGATGCACAGACACAGCCACTGCTCTTAATTTGATATCTGTCTGCATTCTGAGGCTGTGCACCTGCATGGATGTCAATTTAGGAGTACCAGCTGTGTCCAACATGAATGAGAGTGCCTGCATGGAGATGCATAGAACACCTGTGCATCCTCATGAAAACAAACATCTTGCCAGCATAGATCTTGGTGGATGGCCAGATGGGAGGTGCCGAGGTGGTGTGCAATCTGCCCGCTCAACCTTAAACAGTGAGGTGAAGGCCTTTGTTCTGTAAAGCCATTGTTCTGTAAAGGCTGTGGTGTCCCAGCCCTCAATCTTTTCGGGGAGCCCCATGATGCGAACATTATTCCGCCGCAGGCGGTTCTCTACGCCATCCATTTTAGCGTTGGCCTGTGCGGCTTGTTGTATTGCTGCCCTAATGTCTCTAGTGAGCGGGGGTAATTGATCTTCCATGTCACTAATCCTGCTCTCCACAGCTGTGGTTCTCTCCCTTATTTTCTGGAGGTCATGCCGCAAAAGGATACTGTTTCTGTGAGCCCACCAAACCTTTCTTTGAGGCCATCCACCGAGGCCATGCACCCCTGGACTGCACGCAGGATTTCAGTGAGTGTTGGTTGAGGGGTGTTATCCTGCAGCGTGTCAAATATATCAGGGGTAGGAACAGGGGAAATATCCAGAGGCAGCATGTCATCCAAGGCTGACAGGTTGTTCTGCGATTCTTGTTTGTGGAAGTGGAGCAGCCTGTCCCCTGTAGCTTTTGGGTGTAATAAAGCATGTCCCTGGGCTGCTCTTTCCCCAGTTTCTTGTTGGATTTGAGGGACTTCCCCCCAACCTCATGTTTGTTAGTTCCACACACTGTTCTCTGGGCATTCATGTCCGCCACGTCTGCAGCGTCTTTCTCTGCTTTGCGGGTCCTTATGGGCTCTGTGAATCGGTTTTCTCACTCACGGATCACCTTGGATGTGATGGCAAACAGATTGGGTCCGGTACGGATGTAATACGGGAACAGGATCAAATGAGGAGATGCAGCGGGAGCTCCGTGTAGTGCGTCCTCTCAAATGCCTGTGCAGGCCACTCAATATAATTGAATGTGTTTTTTAATATGTACTGGTCAGGCAAAAGTGTATGTGGTAATTAGTTGAGTAATCTTGTCTGCCAGATAGTTATGAATGTGAACTACAGCACTCAGGAGATTATTCTACCCTAAAATGCACTGCCATGACGCTATGGTTCAGGAAATGAGAGGAAGAGAATTCTAACCTCAGAAGTTAGCTGTGAGATGCTGAAATAGAAAAACGTGGCAGCGAGTCACTCCTCTCCAGCATCCCTAAATGCTGTTTAAGCCATGACACACAGGCTTTTGAATTACACACTGAAGATTGCAATTTGGGTCACATATACACTATATTGTCAAAAGCATTCAGACACCTGCCTTTACACGCATATGAACTTTAATGGCATCCCAGTTTTAGTTCGTAGGGTTAAATATTGAGTTGCCCACCCTTTGTAGCTATAACAGCTTCAACTCTTCTGGGAAAGCTGTCCACAAGGTTTAGGAGTGTGTCTATTAGTATGTTTGACCATTCTTCCAGAAGCACATTTGTGAGGTCAGGCACTGATGTTGGCCTGGCTCGCAGTCTCTGCTCTAATTCATCCAAAAGGTTTTCCATCGGGTTGAGGTCAAGACTCTGTGCAGGACAGTCAAATTCCTCCACTCCAAACTCGCAATTCCACACTATGTTGACAAAAGTATTGGGCCACCCCTCCAAAATATTTTGTGGAGGGGGGATTATGCTGTGAGGCTGTTTTTCAGGGGTTGGGGTTGCAACCTTAGTTCCACTGAGGGGGACCCTTAAAGCTGAGTTCCATCCAAAAATTGAACTTCCGCTTTAAGGGAGGTGACCACCTGACCTGCCACATTTGGCATGTAATTTTTTTTGGGGGAGAGCGGGTACCCTCTTTTCAGAGGGTCCCAGCTCCCACTTTTTCCCGGCACACCGTGGCACCAGGTGGGAGATCACCTCTCCCCCTTCCTCTCGGGAATTATCTGGGACACGTCACAGGTCCCAGATGATTGCACGGCAAGTTAAGGCACGGCTCACGCATGCGCAGTGGGTTCCCGGCTTTGTAGCCGGGTGCCCACAGTTACAATGCCTGTACCGCAGAGAGGAGGGGGAGAAGAGCGGGGCTTTGTATGCCCACATCGCTGGACCCTGGGACAGGTAAGTGTCTGATTATTAAAAGTCAGCACCTGCAGTATTTATAGCTGCTGACTTTTAATATTTTTTTTTTAAGCAGAACTCCGCTTTAAGGCGTCAGCATACCAAGACATTTTGGACAATTTCATGCTCCCAACTTTGTGGGAACAGTTTGTGGATGGTCCCTTCTTGTTCCAACATGACTGCACATCAGTGCACAAAGCAAGGTCCATAAAGACATGGATGAGCAAGTTTTGAGTCAGAACTGTATGGACAGAGATAAAGGTCCCATGCAAAAATAACCATCTCCTATTAATGTGTATCGGAGTTCAGCTTTAATATATCTTTTTAACACGTGGTGCAATCTAATATCAGAGATCAAACCAGGTCTGTTTTGAGGATATTCAATATTAAAAAATATATAAAAATAAACAGCAGATTTTATAGTGAATATTATTTCTTACATTCATAGTATATACTGGATAAACATTCTTGTTTTCCGATAAGCGAGTAGAGATTCTTTCCCCCATCTTCTGTTTTGTTCCCAGTGGATTCAGCTTATGTTCCGTGGTCTAAGGTTGGTGATAAATATTCAATTTTATTTCTGAATTAGTGAGCTATAGTACTGGCATTTCAGCACTGCCTATTTTTTGTTTTAAAGGACCGGGACCTTTAAGTATCAAACTCAGAGCTGTACTTTCAGTGATCGCATGGTAAGTATGGCTTTGAGGGGATTAACCACTTGCCGACCAGCACACACACATATACATTGGCAGAATGTCTTGTACAGGCAAATGGGGGTACCTGTACATCTCTTTGAATTTGCCGCCTTGCAGCTTTAAATTAATATAAATATGTTTATTAAAAGCTGTTCTAAAATGTAATGGTTAAATGCTATTTCATTGTAACACATATGATAGGCCTCTGTTGTGATACCATCATTCCCTCTTTGGATCCCATTGACATGTTGAGAGCGTCATAATAATATGTCCCACTAGAGGGCCCTCTATGTTATTTTTTTGTCCAGGTCATGGGCATGCCCTTTTCCAACATGGCAGCCCTTGACTCATTGCCTAGAGGCCTGGAGGTTGTAGGGTGGCTTGGCACTATGACTCTCCCAGTGGGTATGCGGCCCTGAAGGGGGAACTTAGCAGTCCTTTTTGTCCCGCTCGCACCCTGTTGTCTTGATGGCAAAGCACTCACTGATGTGATGTGTATTTGCCTTTTTTGGACAATGCGCATAAGCCGATTTGGTGCATGCGCACTGCGAGTCTGGGTCCGGTGACGTCAGATGCATCATGGGCATTGCCAGGCAGGAGACCTTCTGTGCACACAAACATACAGTGGTGTGAAAAAGTGTTTGCCCCTTCCTCATTTCCTGTTCCTTTGCATGTTTGTCACACTTAAGTGTTTCGGAACATCAAACCAATTTAAACAATAGTCAAGGACAACACAAGTAAACACAACATGCAATTTGTAAATGAAGGTGTTTATTATTAAAGGTGAAAAAAAATCCAAACCATCATGGCCCTGTGTGAAAAAGTGATTGCCCCCCTTGTTAAAACATACTATAACTGTGGTTGTCCACACCTGAGTTCAATTTCTCTAGCCACACCCAGGCCTGATTATTGCCACACCTGTTCACAATCAAGGCATCACTTAAATAGGAGCTGCTTGACACAGTAAGGTCCACCAGAAGATCCTTAAAAGCTACACATCATGCCGAGACCCAAAGAAATTCAGGAACAATTGAGAAAGAAAGTAATTGAGATCTATCAGTCTGGAAAGGGTTATAAAGCCATTTCCAAAGCTTTGGGAATCCAGCGAACCACAGTGAGAGCCATTATCCACAAATGGCGAAGACATGGAACAGTGGTGAACCTTCCCAGGAGTGGCCGGCCGCCCAAAATTACCCCAAGAGCGCAGCGACGACTCATCCAAGAGGTCACAAAAGACCCCACAACAACGTCCAAGGAACTGCAGGCCTCACTTGCCTCAGTTAAGGTCAGCGTTCATGCCTCCACCATCAGGAAAAGACTGGGCAAAAATGGCCTGCATGGCAGAGTTCCAAGGAGAAAACCACTGCTGAGCAAAAAGAACATCAAAGCTTGTCTCAATTTCTCCACAACACATCTTGATGATCCCCAAGACTTTTGGGACAACATTCTGTGGACCGATGAGACAAAAGTGGAACTCTTTGGAAGGTGTGTGTCCAAGTATATCTGGCGTAGAAGGAACACTGCATTTCAGAAAAAGAACATTATACCAACAGTAAAATATGGTGGTGGTAGTGTGATGGTCTGGGGCAGTTTTGCTGCTTCAGGACCTGGAAGACTTGCCGTGATAAAAGGAACTATGAATTCTGCTGTCTACCAAGAGATCCTGAAGGAGAATGTCCGACCATCTGTTCGTGTACTCAAGCTGAAACGAACTTGGGTTCTGCAGCAGGACAATGATCCTAAACACACCAGCAAGTCCACCACCGAATGGCTGAAGAAAAACAAAATGAAGACTTTGGAGTGGCCTAGCCAAAGTCCTGACCTGAATCCTATTGAGATGTTGTGGTATGACCTTAAAAAGGCCGTTCATGCTCGAAAACCCTCTAATGTAACTGAATTAGGACAATTCTGCAAAGATGAGTGGGCCAAAATTCCTCCAGGACGCTGTAAAAGCCTCATTGCACGTTATCGCAAACGCTTGGTTGCAGTTGTTGCTGCTAAGGGTGGCCCAACCAGTTATTAGGTTTAGGGGGCAATCACTTTTTCACACAGGGCCATGATGGTTTGGATTTTTTTTCACCTTTAATAATAAACACCTTCATTTACAAATTGCATTTTGTGTTTACTTGTGTTGTCCTTGACTATTGTTTAAATTGGTTTGATGTTCCGAAACATTTAAGTGTGACAAACATGCAAAGGAACAGGAAATGAGGAAGGGGGCAAACACTTTTTCACACCACTGTATAAATAGACATGGTGATAGTACTATCACCTCTGTGCCTCTTGGGGATGTGTGGACGGCACAGGCTATCTGGTAGGTTCCCTTTTAAATAACCATGAGTGATCTGTACTCTTATTATACTCCAAAGCTCTAGCTTGTCGATTGATATTTACTATACATATATGCTCTGCTTTACCTTCAGTGTGTCTTGTCCATCTCTGTTTTTTTTTTTGGGTGGATCTCTATATACTGTATATGTCCAGCCTTGATCCTTATACTCCGTACAGGTGTTAACAACTACCACTAACTGTGAATGTGAGAGTGCCACGTGCAACAAACTTTGTCAATAGCAATATATGCATTACATTACCTGTATATATACAGACATATATGCACCTTGTGGCCGCATGCACTGATATTTTGACATCATTATCTTTCCTATAGGTACTGATTTTGAGGTGCACCCCCAACATAGCATTATCTGCACTTCCAAGCTAGCTACATATGCTGACACCGCATAATTTTAGGTATATTATATCTATGCATGTGCATGCACGGCTATACTTTCCTAGTACTCAAAATCCCCCTCCCTACTCTCCTTTAAAATGTCCCCCTTTCCTTTTTTGTCATCTGTATCCAATTGGGGGATTTCCCTTCACTTTCTACCCTGTAGACACAACAGGAAGTAAAAGGAAATCTCTCTAAATTGAGGGAAATTCATTCTAAGGCATTTGTCATCAAACTGGTTCTCCCACTGAAACATTTCCCTTGCATACCTGTTCTGGTGTCTTTTCTTATCTTCCATTACTTTCTGTCCCGGTGACAGTAGTTACCAGGAGGACACATGGTGATGATCAATCTCCCAAGTGGATATACAGACGGCAATAAAAGCCCTTTGAAGAGAAAGTCAGTTGAGTGCTAGCATTCTCTTCAAATGGTCATTGATGGTGTCACCGTTAGCTGCACACTTTCAACTAAGGAAAAAAAAAGGGTCTAGTGCTGAAAGGATGCACGATAAAGCAATAAAAACCTGTCAAGAAAAAAAGAGGTAATAGAAAGAAAAATAATGCAATGTAAAAGAAAAAAAATCACAGCAAAATCACAAAAAGAGAACTTATTTATTTGCAGGATGTCCAGTAAAATTTTTCAGAGCCCCAGGACATTACAGGTTTTACCTCCTATGACATTTAATTGTGCCTATTGAAAAGTGGAGCCTTATGACATTACAAGTAGCAGCAACATTTCTGTACTCCTGTGGCATGGAACACTGGACTTCTGCTGCTAACGTTCCAGTTACTGATCCTTTTTTTTTAAGCCACATTTAATTAATGAAAAGTGTTTGTTTTCTTCTTTTTCCTTTAAAGTATAACCTTGGGTTTTCTGTATTAAATAATACTAATCAATGATCCTCACTAATATTTGATTACAAACATCTTAAAGTCCATTTCCAGATTTAATATTTTTATAAAAAGTGAATAGTCCAGATGTTGCAAAAACTCCCCCAAAAAATGCAGCTCTTCCTTCAATACTCACCTTCTTCCTGGTGATGTCCCCTGTAAACTCACTGTTCTGTGATCCAGTGCTGATCCTCTTCCGGGCGAATGACATTCAGCATCACTCAAGTCTATTCCTGTGACCCAGGGCATCATGGATCTGCCCCCTTGGGGTGCGTCACGGTATAATGATGCAAGGAGTGGCACTGATGTCATTGCCTTTCTTTCGACAATGTTGAGGACCGCCCGGCATCCGAGAAGAGCTCAAAAGAAAGAGGACCTTGTACATATCACGAGCTAACATCTGAAAAACATATGTATTAAAAAATGTTCAATAAAAACATGGTGGAAACTTTGGGGGGTGGGTCGAGGACTTGGAGACACGGGGTGGGACTAAAATTACTTTATATAACGACTTGGTATTCTGCTTTGTTAAAAGAGAAGTTCAGCATTTTGTTTTTTAGAAGAATCATACTTACCTAGGTGGATGCAGCATCTGTTCCCTGCCTGCTCTATGACTGAGAACCGAGCAATCAAACACAGCTGATTGCTCAGTTCTCAGTGCTCCATGAGCAGAGGGCTGGTGACTGTCAGTCACTGGCTCTCTGCCCCCCCCCCCCCCCACGCTTACTGGAGGGCTGGGCTGTGGAGGGGGTGGAAGTGGCTGACTTTGGCTCTCAGCGGCTCACTTAGAGGCTTAGCCAGGTGCCAGTCCAGGCATTAGGGTGGATCCTGACAATATTGTTGTGATTCTGACCAAGCCTGGAGTGGCTCTGTGATGTCAGCAGGCTTCAGTAAAGAAAAAAAAAATGCTGTACTGAGCTTTTTTAAGCTGCAGTGTGCAAGAGGCCTATATGATTTCTTATTTAGATTTTTTATTTACATTATGGCCTTGTTATGTAGAATCACACCACAATTGACATTTAGTTAGGCATACACATTATACGGACATAATTTTTTAGAAGGTTCAATATACTATGTCTGAGCAGAGGTTAATGGCTAATGAATATGTATATTAGTCATTGAAATAATTTATGGCACACTGGATTGTGGCATTTTTATTGATATATGGTTTTAGCATAAAGCATACTGAAAATGATGTATATATTTTTTTCTGGCATTACCATGTTGTTGATTTGAAGTGACTCAAAGCAGAATTGAATATTTTATGACTCAACAACAGTTTATAGAACAGTTTTTGTTACTTATTACTTACAGCTGAATTCTAGGCAAATATAAAAGGCAAATTAATGCAGCCCTGTATTCATGAATGCATTTTTTCAAAATATAAGCAGTGTAAGTACCCGAATTACACTTTGTATAAATCTCTTGCAGTTCATGTACCATAGAGCTAAGACTGGGGAAGGGAGAAGACGCAGGACAAAGAATAAATGAGTTGTGCTGCAGTACAAGGGACATGCTAATATAAGGAGAGAGCGAATTGGCAGGAAGATGAACTCATTCTGCAGTCTGCTGATTCTCCATTCACAGTCCAGTTAAAGCATTTCCCTACCAGAAAGGGCTGTGCTGTGTGGCAGAGTTGTGAAAATCTCAGAACTGAGTGGGCAGAAATTGAAATCCATAGGCAGGCAAAACACCATGTTATATGCAGGCAGGAACGGTTGCACAGATCTGAACACTGACACTGTTGGGTTGATTTACTAATGGCAAATAGACAGTGCGCTTTGCAAGTGCAGTTGCTCCAGAGCAAAAAAAAAAAAAAAAAAAAAAAAAAGAAAAAAAAAAAAAAAAGTAAATGAGGTAAGGCTTCACTTTGCAAAGAATACCCAATAACATGCCAGGAAAATTTAAAAAAAAAACAGCATTTTTGCTTTCACATGATTGCATGATAGAAGTCAGCAGAGATTCTGCTCATTTACTAAACTCTGGAGTGACTGCTCTTGCAGAGTGCAACTGCACCTTTCAAAGTGCACAGTCAATCTGTCTTTAGTAAATCAACCCCTGTGTGTTCCCACAGACCCCTCAGTACAGAGAAAACCCCCAGCATAAAACCCTCAGTATAGGCTCCATTTCCAGCACAGACACTCCAGTATATACCACCCTCCCTTAGCACAGATCCCTCGGTACAGAGCAACCCTCCAGCACAGACCCCACAGCACAGACCCCTCCCAGCACAGACACCTTTTCACAGATCGACTCCCCCAGCAGCGACCCCCTAGTACAGACAGACCACCCCCAGAACAGACCCCTCAGCATGCACGGACCCCCTCCAGCACAGACCGACTCCCCCAGCACAGACCCCATAGTGCCCTATAGTACAGACCAGCCCCTAACATTCATAAATTCCCCCAAGGACAGACACCCCTTTACCAAGTACACACCCCTTAGCACACAAATCTCTACCCAGTACAGATCCCCCCCCCCCCTCCAGGGTACAGCACCCTCAGTACAGAAAAATCTTTATACCTACACTCACTTACCAGATGGTATGCTACAGGCCAGCGGGAGAGGAAGTCCTCTTGCCTCTGTTATATGGGCAGAGTAGTGGAGGAAACATCCTCCCACACTGATCTTCTGTGTAGCAATATATTTAGTATCCTGCTACACTGGCTGTCACTGAAGCACCCAGTCCGAACTCACAATACCCCTCTCAGAATCAATCCTCGTCCACCCCCAAATCCTGTACTGTATTTAATGTATTCATTGAAAACATCTCACCAGTGAAAATCTCACTTATCACACCAATATAACAAAATCAAGGGTGTAAAGTGCTACACCCTTAACAGAAAGCAAATCACACCCCAGTGGGGCCCCACAATATTTGGATGTGGAAATTCTCCACAATCCATTTATCTGGCACCCAAGTCTTAAAACCACACATCCCGATTTACTCCTTAGGCAAACATGGATCACATATTTAAGTCTCACCAGCATCAAAGCTGCCAAAAGCGAGTGCCGGAGCCACATTATTTAATATTTATAAAATAAAAGTTTGATCAAAAAAAAAAAAAAAAGCCTTATCAACATACAGTATAAATCAATATAAATCAAGATAACCACAAAATAAATTAAAACTCCAAAATAATATCTCATGAAAGGAAAGCCTTCCTGCAAAGGAAAAAAAACAAAAAAAATGTACCCTAAAATAAAGACCCTGCAATGTAATTTTAAATAATATACCCCTAAAATTAATTAGACCCCAAAATACTGAAACAAAAGCACCTTTTTTTAAGGGGAGCCTTGCAGCAGAAGAAAAGAAAAGTTTCCATGGGTGGGGCAGCATACATGTGACTGCTCCTCTTAAATCAACCACAAAAATTCCCAAATAAAGAAAATAAAAGAAAGTCCCCAATAACCACAGCAGAATTGCACCAAAAGGGTTATTGCCCAAATAGATAGCAATCATCATGAAAGTACAGATTCCTAACTGACCATAATATCTCCCTATGCAGTTTGACGGGTTTACCTCTCCTATCCATGCAACAGCTACCAAAACACTGACAGTTTGACTTTTTCCAAACACTGAAAAATCAGCATTGGAAGGCAACATGTTTTAGTTGATGTGACACAAGAGGTGTTTGAAATATGAATGATGGCTATACCAGACCTTCGCATTCTTGGGGGCTGTTTGGACATCAAAGCTTTGTAGCATATCAGATTATTCATCTGAAAGAAGCAAGGCTGAACAAAAGCTTGGCTCCTGTCTATCTGGTGTGATAACATGGAAATCCTTGATTAGCCCTCTGCAAGCAAGCTTGAAAAGGACCATAGCTGACAAGATGATTGATGAATGTCCTGCTACAGAAGATCAAAGGGCCAGCTAAGAATGAAGATTGTCCCATGATACGTAGACATGATATATGGACAATGCTGCCCCTAGAGGCTAATACAGCAGGACGGACAGTAATATACTATAGTAAAAGGACTACTTCTTGGCAATATCTCTTTGGACAGGAGGCTAGTGGGGGTGGTTACGAATGGGTCTGAATGAATGTGTAAAAAGGGCACACAAGAGGGAATTTGTCCCTTCGCTCTTGGCTTGTGCCTGAGCCGCATGGCTCTCTGTTACCATCATTTTGAGCCCAGCCGAGGAGACAATATCTAGAGGACAGCCTTTGCGATAAGTATATGTGATGTTCTGTTGTTATATGCTTTGTAATATCTTCCTTAAGTGTTTCATGTTAGGATTTTCCTATTTTCTTGGGAAATAAATAAGACGTTTTATTAAGCAATGTGTTTGTTTTCATAGCTAATCTTATATTATTGTACTATCAACAGTAACATGTGATCAAAGTTTTAATAGACTAGCTAACTATAGGAATAGACAAGTTAATGCATTTATGGAATAAATAGAGGGAATCCATAATCACCCTTGAAAAATAATATTTAGTTTAGAAGTTCATTTCAATTTCAGGATTTATTTCAATTGGCACCCCAGAAGGCATGTGGAAGTTATTTCTGCACAGAATCCAAACCCTAATCTATTTTTATCTTGAGTCCCTATAAGCTAAGTCCTCAACTACAACCAGAACTGGAAGCCTTCTCTTCTCTGTGGAAAAGATTCACACTGTTTTGTGAATTCTGAAGCCCTGCGTGAGTGGTCCTGAAAGTTCTATGAAATATTTTATCAGTTAGCAGACGCGCAAAGCCTGGTGACATTTTTGGCTGGTATATGTATATTATTATTATTATACAGGATTTATATAGTGCCAACAGTTTACATAGCGCTTTACAACTTGAGGGTAGACATTACAAATACAATACACTTTAATACAGTAGGAATCAGAGGGCCCTCCTCCTTAGAGCTTCCAATCTAAGAGGGAAGGTCAAGAGATACAAGAGGTAATAACTGTGGGCGATGTGCTGATTGAGAAGATAAAGGTACAGTTGTTAGGTGGGGGCCAGATAGGCTTCTCCGAAGAGATGAGTTTTCAGGGATCCTCGGAAAGTGGATAAAGGAGTGGTAGAGAAGTGTTTTTTGTAGTGTAAGTGCAAATTGCTTTAGGCCTGTGTAGTCGGTCACGAGGACTGGTGAGTGAGGGGCTGATCACCCCTGGTTATCTGATGTAGCCTACAGATTGACAGGATAAATCACACATATTTGAGGAGAAAGCAGGAGAAATATATATATATTTATTTTTTTTTTTTTTTTTTTTTAATTAGTTTATTTATTTTTCCCCAAGTGTGAGTGAAATAGCTCTCTGTTCCGATAAAAGTTCAATGTGGCCTGCGATCTAAGGGGGCTAAAAATCTGTGGTAATAAGGAGATAGTAAGGCATTGTTTAAAAGTGTGCATGTCTCCTGGAGTGGTATAGTAGAGCATTGATTAGTGTTATCTGCCTTTTGACAAATAAAAGTTAGCTTTTAAACAGCTTTTATCTATGTGTTTTGTCTGGGTGCATTGTGTAAGCAACTGGTGTATAAACCTGGTTAAACAACCTTCAGTGTAGACTAATTAGCAAGTTAATGGAGGTCATTGAAGATTTTCTTAAGAGACATGCCTGTGTAAATTTTAACACTGTGGCAGAAAACGCTTTAACGTACCAATTTAATGAGTTATTGATACAATGCAATATTCATAGTGATCAGATAAAACATAAAAAGTCTTGGAAAAAAGGCAGGAAAGCCAAGATGGCCAATGTTGTATGCATATTATTGAAAACAAAAGACTTTGCTATAGCGAAAGAAGGACAATGGTGTACTGAGAGAAAACAATTTTTGGAGCAGGTACAAAGTGTAACTAAGAATATATTAACAATGGTTGCAAAGGCAGATGCAAATGTTCATGATCACATTGAACAATTAGTGACTGAGAAATGTGTATTGGAACAGAGATTGGATGAGTTGGAGGAAACATGTATGTTGAGGGAACAATGTATCTCATCTTTAGGACAGAGAGAGGCTGGGAATGAAACTGCAATATAAATACTTAAGAGAGAGTTACAAGAATGTAAAACTCAGCTGGCCAAAAAAGATCTTGCCATTCTATCTTTGATAGCACAGGTAATGGATAAAGTGCACAGCCATTGTTGTGCTAACAAGGTTACACATCCCTTTGTGACACAGGAGCAGGGAGACAGAATGCTGATGGAACAGCAGCCAGTATATTCGGCTGACAATCCTGAAGAATCCCCAAATCAGAGTTCTTCTCTCTTTACTCCTGCATCAGAAAGGACTGGGCAAGGAATAGGAATTAGAAAAAGGGAGGGCAGCACCCAATCCATAACACTCTCCATACATGAGCGCACAAATCTGTGCCAGATTTTGGGGATATTTGACACTGGCGCTTCACCCATTAGTCTCTCAAACAGGCTGGAAGTTGTGGTGGCACAGTACATTTTAAACAATAGGGATGCATGCGCACTCCTCCACGCATTGCTTCCATTGCAACTGTGTGAAAAACTGCAACCACCAGTCGGGAGTCACAGAGGTCTATCTCCCGAGTTAAACTCAAATTGGGGAAACTCGGCAGATAGAATGAGGGAAATGCAGCGCATAATGGGAGGAAGAGATCCTAGGGGTTCAGACGCCCTGGAAAATACTAAATTTAAGAGGGGTATCAATGTTGGAGATCTGAATGAGGAATATTTAAAAAGGAGTGCGTTAACTGCGAATTCTGACGAGTCCATTGCTAGTGAATACTCGGACAATGAAAGTGTAAAATCTGTTCATTTCAATTATAGTGAGGTTATGCAGCAATGTGAGTCTCCAGCGCCATATGCTCAGAAAAGGTCTTATGCAGGGAGACCAGCTCTCAAGTGCTTTGTTTGTAAAAAGGGGGATCACATAGCTAGGTGTTGTTTAATTGGCTAATAATGATATGTAAAAGCGGTCGAAATATCCTAAAACTATACCAAGGCATTATGAAGTTTATTCTGGGAGATGGGGTAGCAATCCAAGGCATAGAGACCATAGTAGTCAAACCCGTTTCCCTTTTAAGACCCACATGCTGAGACTACAAGCTGAAAATAATCAATTAAGACAGGCAAAGCATCACTATGTAAAACAGTTGCGTAAACTCAAAATGAAGGTAGCCGCGTGTTCATTCAAATATAGCACTGAGGGAAACAATGTTAGCAGCCCTTAGTGAGCGGCATAGATGGTAAGAATTTTCTGATTAATGTTTCTTTGCTATGAATAAGGTTTAGATGTGAGTTTCAGAGATTTGGCCTTCATGTTTGGAATAACAAAGAGAGGACCTTGATATATTTTTTGTATTTTCAAGGATAAGCCTCTGGATTGTTATTTTTTTATATTTTTTTTCTGTTATGATTATTATGGGTTTTTTGTCCTCTTATTTTTTTTTATTTTTTTTTTTTTATAATTTTTTTTTTTTTTTTTTTATTTTTTTTTTATTTTTTTGTCCTCTTATATTTATTTTTTTTTATTTTTTTTTTATTTAAAAAAAAAAAAATATATATATTGTCCTCAATTAGCAGCTGAATACATTTTGTTTAGGACAATAGTTGGTAGGAAGCCATTCTAGCCGCTGGAGTTATAATAGTTTTTTTCTTCATTTTTATTTTCATTCAGGTGGAAAAAGTTCCAAAAGAATTAGGCTTTGTCCACCTGAAAGGGGAGTTGGTGCATAGGTCTTAAGGTACAGATAAATGCATTGGTTTTTTTTAGCGTTTAAAATGAGAATTTATGAGAAACAACATTCACGTTCATTTTTTTTAAAATATTTGCTCTTACCGTGGGGATCCATTTTAGAGTGGGTTCATCCCGAAAGAAGTCATGGTTGTTTTGATAATTTGGTTAGAGTTGCAGAAGCCAGGAATACTAAGTTCCTGGGTTCCAAGGAGGGAACTATAAGTAAACATAGCAAGCAAGTAGATATTGTAGATAAGAATTTGATTCTGCTCTTGTTTTTCACTTTCAGAATCCTGGTGGAGCGAGATTGGAGAGGTTTCTGGAACAGAGATGAAATATGTTCATCTGGTTGGCAGTTTGTGCCACACCACACCGCAAAATTGTTCTGATAAACATTCAGTAGAGAAGGGACAAACGAAAAGATTCAGATTAATATTTGCAATATAAGGTTTCTTTATCTTATGGACAATTTAGTACTAATGCTGAATCTGAAAGACTGTGCCTATCAACAAGACTTGGATTGGAGGTTGGGTAAGGAATATAACCTATCCAATCCTTCAGAACAAGAAATGTAAAATATGTTTTTTTTTTGGAGGGAGGAATTGAAAGAAGGAAAGGTTTTTAATGTGTGACATGTATTGACATAACTTAATTAATATGGTGCCGGTACCCAGGAGACTGGCACTTATGCATATTAAATTGTCTGTTGGCCAGTTGACACATCAATGGGGTAAAAATTTCCTTGTAGGGGTGGTGTCTCAATCTTAGCATTCCTACAGAGAGGTTCTCGGTTACTGGACATGTGGGACACCAAAGCTGGATATGGAGGCGATATGCCTGCTTGATGTCTCACCCAAGAGGTTGGAACCTTGCACAAGTAATGGCAGTGACTACACACAGGAGCATGCTTCGTTAGATAAAGAGAACAAATGCTGGCTACCAGGGCACAGTATGCCTTCACCACATGGCGCTTCAACATCTCACAGTGGTTGATAAAAGCCTATTTCCCTATATGCGCTGAGTATACACTGAATCAAATAAGGTCATTGTACCAGTGGTTAGCTTCCAGAGATATGCGGACACAGAAGGCATTCAGAAAGCTTATTTCTGAGGAGTAACCGAAAGAGGAGGGATGTATTCAGCACTATATTGGGGGAAATAGGAGCTGGGATGGGTGTTGTTAATGGAGTGGACATCAGTATCCTGAAGAACAAACTCTCAGCCATAGCTTCAGACAGTGAGCAGGGCTTTGTTACTCAGGGACAGATTGGTGGCATCCTGAATAACATTCAGCAAAGTCACATAAATACCCAGGTTAAAGTGGCTCCGGGTTTTGTCAACCATGGTGAGAGGTTGGTAGAGAGTGTGATGGTACATGACAGAAATCTGTCATGGGCTCTGGCGTGCACGCAGGGGCAGGCGGAGGTATCAACCCACTTCAAGCTGATTGTACAGTCTCTGTATGAGGGGCAGTGGCTTTATGGGTTAGCATCATAGCCCAGTAAGAGTTTGCCAAAACACGTCACTTACACTAATCCAAAGTGGTGGTTGAATGCCTGGATGGGCTGTGCTACTTTGGATTGTCTATATATTTCGTGGCATCAATGGGCTTACTGACTGGGGTTTCTACCTTGTTGCATCTGAGGCTAAATTACCCACATGTGATCAGAGAGGATGGAAGCTGGAGGCAGGTTGATATTTCCCTCTGTCGGAAGCATGACCATGATGTCCTTTATGTGCCAAGTCAATACACGGTGGTGAAAGATAAAGGTTGGGAAGATCTCACTCTGGGTTCTGGATGGAGAGATCATTGCTGGGAAGGAAGCACCTGGGTATTATTTGGGACATAGATGAGTTTGTTCTTTGTCCTAAAGGATACCAATGTAATGTTAGTCATGGAACTAGGGTGTTCCTTGAACCTAACAATAGGTAGAGGTGCATGGTATACCCTGGAAATGGTCTCTGAAATCCAGGCACAGGGATGACATTTTGTGGTTTGTCATTGTTTCAGGGTTATATGTGTTAGACTCAACATTTATATTGAAGGGTCTCCCATTTATATATGCAAGTTGAGGGATGAATTGACGGTAAGGTCTCTTCGTACAAGTTAGAGGTTTTAATGCCAATTCAGAGCCCTGAAATACTGCTGATGTGCCAAAATTGCAATAGGAAAGGTCATTGTGAGCAAGCCTGCCTAATTTTGACCCGTATTTACAGTAAATGGTTATAGGAGGTTGGGAGCAGGATGTGTAATTTGATGGGTCACATATATATGTATTTATGGTCTAGAGCCCTACGGACGACATGAGTAAAGATGACATATAGGAACAACACAAAACTCACCAACATGAAATAGACCTGAAAGTGTGCCTTGGTCTACCGTATGGTACACCAAAATAAGGGGGCATACCCTAGATAAAGAATGGTAAGAAGTAGTTATGGAATAATGTAGAATGAGTATTCAGTCTTGGGGTAAGAATACTTGGAAGAGGCTTTTAAAAGGGGAGGGTAAGTGGGTATCACGCACAGGAAACCGACAAAGACCGGCGGCCTTTGGGCTGCTTAAATACCCTCCGGGCTCCTCCCATAACTTCAGGCCGGTACCCGGCCTTCCAATTTATGGTCTAGAGCCCTACGGACGACATGAGTAAAGATGACATATAGGAACAACACAAAACTCACCAACATGAAATAGACCTGAAAGTGTGCCTTGGTCTACCGTATGGTACACCAAAATAAGGGGGCAAAAACCTTCAGGTAGGGGATAATTATTTATTAGAGGTAATGTCACTGAGTGAGTCGAGCAAAGGCCTGAGCCATCTCTAACTGTGGGTTAGGAATGTAGCGAGAGAAGCAGGCCGATTTCCACCGACCCAGTTTCTTGATCACGTGGTCCGGAACCCCCTGTCTTGAGGCCGTCGTGGCCGCCCCGATCCGGAACGAATGCCCGGAGTACTGGCTGGGGTCCAACTGAAGATTGCCGAGAAGGACCCGGACATGTTCCACGAACTGCGACGAGTTAAGGGGTTTTACCGGAAAGGGTAGAAGTGGACTGGCCCCTGGGCGGTCGGACAGCAGTGCCGTCAGGCGGTCCAATACGGCAACTGGGCACCAGTTGTTGTGAGTCCTGTACAGGTGAATATCTACTCCGGAACCTCGCTGCTGAGTTTTGGATGTCGCCAAGTGAAGGACGTAGTGATCCTGGTGGCGATAGAGATTATTTCTATGCAAGACTGGACCGGCTGGGTGGCTGCGAGTGAACTCGCTGGGCCGCAGAAACCCATAAAACGCCATGTGTATCGCAGCCTGCAGTACGGTGCTGAGGAGGAGACCGAAAGGGGACCTATCCAGGATGTCAGACATCCCCTTGAAGATCTCCCCCGTGATAGGCAGCCGCTTTGGGCTGACTGGCGGCTGGTGTTTCTGAACCCCACGTAGTAGAGCCCTCACCGCGTGGCAGGAGAACACCGAAGGCCTTGCGGGGTCTTGAAGTGACAAATAGTGCTGCACCCCGGCCACGTACTGGCGTATCGTGCTGTGTGACAGTGCTAGGTGTGAATGGCAGTAGGCGATGAACGCCATGACCTGCTTGAGGCTGGAAGACTCGCGAGGCCGCTGGGGCAGGAACTTGTTAAACGCCCTCCAGGCCGTCCGGTAGGCCCGACGGGTGTTGCGGGCGAGTGAGGCGTTAATGATGTTGGTAGCTGAGCGTAGATGTGGGGCTAGTCCAAGGTCAGTTGTGACCAATCCGGGATAGTGGCTGAATGACGGCAGGCTCCTGGCACCTGTTCAAAGAAATAAATAAAGTTAAAACGGGAGAGTGCGTCCGCTGCTACGTTGAACTTCCCTGGAATGAATGAGCAGTAAACATTGAACTGATGCTGTAGGGATAGCTGGACCAGTCTGCGGAGGAAGGACATGACGGGCCTGGACTTAGACCTGCCCTTGCTGATGATCTCGGCTGTGGCTTGATTGTCTGTCGAGAAAGCCACAGTCTGTCCAGACCAAAGGTGACCCCATAGGTGAGCGGCTGCTACAATAGGGAAGAGCTCAAAGAGGGCTGACGTAGTAGTGAAGCCCGGTGTGGCTAGTGCTTGAGGAGGCCAAGGGGCGGCGAACCACAAATGGCCAAAAATGGCGGCTCATCCTGTGGATGCCGCCGCGTCGGTCACCACCTGTGGTGACTGCGTGGACACGACTGGGATAAACAGGGACACACCGTTCCAATCACTAAGAAAGTGTTCCCACATGGCCAGATCTGCCCTGGCTGCAGAATCCAGCCTGATGACCTGGTCTGGGTCCTGAGTGTAGGACAGGAAGACCAGCAACCGGACACGAAGGAGCGGCCCTGGGGGATGATCCTCACAGCAAAGTTCAGCATCCCGAGGAGAGACTGAAGTTGCTTCTGAGTACATCCCCCCACCCGGGTGAATTCTTGCAGAACCGTCCTGATACGGTCCAACTTATCTGCTGGAAGGCTGGCCTGCATGGCAAGCGTGTCAAGGTCGACGCCCAAGAACGTGATCTTGTGTGCCGGGCCGTCAACCTTGTGCTCCGCTATGGGGACGTTCAGATTGTCGAAAACCGTCCTCAACTTTCCAAGGTCCCCTGGGGGAGCCCCGGGCGGCTCTATCAGAAGGAAGTCATCCAATAATGGATGACCTCGTGGCACTGTGCCTCATGGAGAAGGATCCACGCCAGGGTCTCCGCGAACTTGTCAAATAGCCAAGGACTACTTTTAGACCCGACATTTTGTGGTTTGTCATTGTTTCAGGGTTTAATGTGTTAGACTCAACATTTATATTGAAGGGTCTCCCATTTATATATGCAAAATAATATCGCTCCCTCCACTTTTGATGCGAAATAATATCGCTCCCTCCACTTGATGCCGTGCCAGCACCACAAGGAAGGATGGATGGGCAGCAGCTTGAAGGCGTCGGATATGTCCGCCTTCGAGAGCCAAGCACCCACCCCTGCCCTGAGAATGGCCTGGATAGCCATGTCTACTGAAGCGTACTTCAGCGAGAACTCCTCGGAGGGGATGAGCGAGTTGAGACTGGGAACGACGGAAGAATGAGGCGCTGACAGATCATACACCAGACGTTTTTTATTTGAAAACTTTCCCTGCACAAGCCCGATAGGGCTAACCCTCCAGATGCTGAAGGGAGATTGACAGAACGGGCCTATCATGAAGTCCCGATCCAACTCCGTCTGCAAAAGGACGTCAATCGCTGGCTCATCTGTTGCTAGAGGCTTTAATGCCAATTCAGAGCCCGGATGGACAGAGGCTATGAAATGACTGCTGATGTGCCAAAATTGCGATAGGAAAGGCCATTGTGAGCAAGCCTGCCTAATTTTGACCCCCTATTTGTCCACAGTAAATGGTTATAGGAGGTTGGGCGGCTGCCAGCAGGATGTGTAATTTGATGGGATCAAGCTGGTGCATATATATGAGATATAAAACTTATGGTAATGGGTTGGGATCAAATGATTCATGTTATGGAAACTATAGTGTGACTGTGGGCCGGACATATGAGGCAACCGTGCAACGAGGCCAACTGCCTGGGTATTGACATCCAGCTACCGGTTTAGTAGGGCACGCCGGCGTGATTCGGGTGAGTAAGAAATGATATAACATGCCCAAAGTCCTCGCATGTATTGAAATGAGGCCGGGCCTAGGGCACGCCGACACGAATTAGTGCTGTATCATGCCGGGCGTGGTAAGGTGACAGAAATGAGATACCATGACAGGGGCAAGAATCAGGAATGTAAAACCAGTAATGCGATTCCGCCCTTGGCGCATGTATTGCCGGGCCTGGTGCATAAGGGGCAAGAATCAGGAATGTACGCAAACCAGTGATGCGATTACGCCCTTGGCGCATGTATTGAAATGAGGCCGGGCCTAGGGCACGCCGACACAAATTAGTGCGGGGAAGTGACTGCATTCATGCCGGACGTGGTAAGGTGACAGAAATTATATACCATGACAGGGGCAAGAATCAGGAATGTACGCAACCAGTGATGCGATTCCGCCCTTGGCGCATGTATTGAAATGAGGCCGGCCTGGGGCACGCCGACCCGAATCAGTGCAGGGAAGTGACTGCATACAAGCCATGAGTCACGTTTGAACGATTCGAAGACTGCGTAGCACGACCGCGAAAGGGGAACCCTTGAGTGCCGGATGCGGCATCGGTCGGAATGTAGTGGTGGGCGGCCCTGAATGTGCGTGCCGCTAGATGGCTCCCGATCGTGTACAACCAAAAACGTGCGAGTAAGTGTTTAGTTTTCGAGACAAGCAGCGCGTGGTTCGTGAGCTACGCAGACCACAGTTTAGTGACATGATAAGCAGTGCATGAGAACGTAAAACATGGGAGCCGAAGCCCTACCTGCGACAGCCGAACCAGACTCTTTGTACGAAACTGCGACTCGGCGACACGAAGGGACAACACGACTACGAACACGGACGCGGGACTGCAACAAGAGGAGACGGACAGACGAAAACGGTGCTCACGAACCGGCACCAACAGCGCTTGTCTCGAACGAGTCGGTCCTAGATGTCTGACGTATCAGATATCACGCACAGGAAACCGACAAAGACCGGCGGCCTTTGGGCTGCTTAAATACCCTCCGGGCTCCTCCCATAACTTCAGACCGGTACCCGGCCTTCCAATATATTATGGTAATGGGTTGATTCATGTTATGGTATAGTGTGACATATGTGTATTTTAGTTTAGTAATATGGGTGAGTAAGGCCCTCCTCAGGACTCTGTATCTGAAAGCTGGTTAATATGTTGCTCTGAGTGTGTGCTGGTGAATGGTGAGTGAATGGACACCCCTTGCCTGTAGTGCACCCCGTCGTGAAGATACCGTAAAAAGGAGAAGACTCAGAATGGTGACATGGAAGCTGTCACTGAAGAATGATGGTGGTGTGTCACTCAGTGGCAAAGCGGCACATGTTGGGAAGCACAACACGTTAAGACAGTTATGGACTGTTCCATAGGAGCTGTTTCTGAAGTACATGTTGGGCAGCGCAACACGTTAAGACAGGTATGGACTGTTCCATAGGAGCTGTGTCTGAAGAAGGGTGATATGTGCCCTTTAGGCGCAAAGTGGAGTTTGTTGGAAGGCAACATGTTTTAGTTCATGATACAAGAGGTGTTTGAAATATGAACGATGACTATACCAGACCTTCGCATCCCTGGGGGCTGTTTGGAATGTAACAAGTTACACATCAAAGCTTTGTAGCATATCAGATTATTCATCTGAAAGAAGAAAGGCTGAACAAAAGCTTGGCTCCTGTCCATCTGGTGTGATAACATGGAAATCCTTGATTAGCCCTCTGCAAGCAAGTTTTAAAAGGACCAAAGCTGACAAGATGATTGATGAATGTCCTGCTACAGAAGATCAAAGGGCCAGATAAGATTGAAGATTGACCCAGGATACGTAGACATGATATATGGACAATGCTGCCCCTAGAGGCCAATACAACAGACAGTAATATAATATATTAAAAGGACTACCTCTTGGCAATATCTCAATGGACAAGAGGCTAGTGGGGGTGGTTACAAATGGGTCTGAATGAATGTGTAAAAAGGGCACACAGGAGGGAATTTGTCCCTTTTTCGCTCTTGGCTCGTGCCTGAGCCTCATGGCTCTCTGTTATCATCATTTTGAGCCCAGCAAAGGAGACAATATCTAGAGGACAGCCTTTGCGATAAGTATATGTGATGTTCTGTTGTTATACAGTGGTGTGAAAAAGTGTTTGCCCCCTTCCTCATTTCCTGTTCCTTTGCATGTTTGTCACACTTAAGTGTTTCGGAACATCAAACCAATAGTCAAGGACAACAAAGTAAACACAAAATGCAATTTGTAAATGAAGGTGTTTATTATTAAAGGTGAAAAAAAATCCAAACCATCATGGCCCTGTGTGAAAAAGTGATTGCCCCCCTTGTTAAAACATACTATAACTGTGGTTGTCCACACCTGAGTTCAATTTCTCTAGCCACACCCAGGCCTGATTATTGCCACACCTGTTCACAATCAAGGCATCACTTAAATAGGAGCTGCTTGACACAGGTCCACCAGAAGATCCTTAAAAGCATGCCGAGACCCAAAGAAACAGGAACAATTGAGAAAGAAAGTAATTGAGATCTATCAGTCTGGAAAGGGTTATAAAGCCATTTCCAAAGCTTTGGGAATCCAGTAAACCACAGTGAGAGCCATTATCCACAAATGGCGAAGACATGGAACAGTGGTGAACCTTCCCAGGAGTGGCCGGCCGCCCAAAATACCCCAAGAGCGCAGCGACACTCATCCAAGAGGTCACAAAAGACCCCACAACAACGTCCAAGGAACTACAGGCCTCACTTGCCTCAGTTAAGGTCAGCGTTCATGCCTCCACCATCAGGAAAAGACAAAAATGGCCTGCATGGCAGAGTTCCAAGGAGAAAACCACTGCTGAGCAAAAAGAACATCAAAGCTCGTCTCAATTTCTCCACAACACATCTTGATGATCCCCAAGACTTTTGGACAACATTCTGTGGACCGATGAGAACTCTTTGGAAGGTGTGTGTCCAAGTATCTGGCGTAGAAGGAACACTGCATTTCAGAAAAAGAACATTATACCAACAGTAAAATATGGTGGTGGTAGTGTGATGGTCTGGGGCTGTTTTGCTGCTTCAGGACCTGGAAGACTTGCCGTGATAAAAGGAACTATGAATTCTGCTGTCTACCAAGATCCTGAAGGAGAATGTCCGACCATCTGTTCGTGTACTCAAGCTGAAACGAACTTGGGTTCTGCAGCAGGACAATGATCCTCAAGTCCACCACCGAATGGCTGAAGAAAAACAAAATGAACTTTGGAGTGGCCTAGCCAAAGTCCAGACCTGATCCTATTGAGATGTTGTGGTATGACCTTAAAAAGGCCGTTCATGCTCGAAAACCCTCTAATGTAACTGATTAGGACAATTCTGCAAAGATGAGTGGGCCAAAATCCAGGACGCTGTAAAAGCCTCATTGCACGTTATCGCAAACGCTTGGTGCAGTTGTTGCTGCTAAGGGTGGCCCAACCAGTTATTAGGTTTAGGGGGCAATCACTTTTTCACACAGGGCCATGATGGATTTTTTTTCACCTTAAATAATAAACACCTTCATTTAATTGCATTTTGTGTTTACTTGTGTTGTCTATTGTTTAAATTGGTTGATGTTCCGAAACACTTAAGTGTGACAAACATGCAAAGGAACAGGAAATGAGGAAGGGGGCAAACACTTTTTCACACCACTGTATGCTTTGTAATATCTTCCTTAAGTGTTTCATGTTAGCATTTTCCTATTTTCTTGGGAAATAAATAAGACGTTGTTTTATTAAGCAGTGTGTTTGTTTTCATAGCTAACCTTATATTATTGTACTATCAACAGTAACATGTGATCAGAGTTTTGATAGCCTAGCTAACTATAGGAATAGACAAGTTAATATATTTATGGAATAAATAGAGGGAATCCGTAATCACCCTTGAATAATAATATTTAGTTTAGAAGTTAATTAAAATTTTTAGGATTTAGTTCAATCAGTCACTGTCATTTAACCACTTGTCGACCGCCCCATAGCACATACATCGCTGTGCAAAATCACATAAATATACGTGACTCTGCACATCCAGGTTTTGGGAGTGAGTGTGCGCCACCGGCGCCTTGTTCCCTCTGTCATTTTACACAGAGCGAACTGATCAGCGGGTCCCGTGGACTTGATGTCTGCCGGAACCCGCTGACTGTTAGGTACACAGGCAGAATGGTCTGCCTATGTAAACAAGGAGGATTGCCGTTCTGTCAGTACAGAAGGCATTATAGTTTCCACTTTTTCTTCAAGCCAAACCCGAACACTTTATCAGCCTGGGACACATTTGGGTACCCCAAGGAGAGTAGTAATGCGGCGCGCATAGTGTGTGGCAGCAAACAGTGGGTGTGGCCCAATTTCTCTTGCTGATATCATCGCCCTGCCTTCCAGTGATGCTGAACCTGCGCCCAGATAGCCGCCTGCAGCTCCTGGATGTGTGTGACTATCTTGGTTACAGCCTAGTCTAAATAATGTGTGCAGGTTTCACTCCGCCTGAAACCCGGACACATGATTCAAAACCCGGACTGTCCGGGTGAATCCCGAACAGGTGGCAACCCTAGAAGGCATGGATCCCTGATGTTAACCCCTTCCCAGATAGAGTCATTAGTACAGTGACAGTGCATATTTTTAACACTGATCACTGTATTAGTGTCACTGGTCCCCAAACAAGTGTCAAAAGTGTCAGATAGGTGTCCGATTTGTCCGCCGCCGTATTGCGGTCTGGCTATAAGTCGCTGATCGCCGCCATTACTAGTAAAAAAAATAAATAAATAAAAACTCCCTTAATATATGCCATAGTTTGTAGACACTATGGAGTTGATTTACTAAAGGCAAAAAGACTGCACTTTGCAAGGTGCAGTTGCGCTCGGAGTTGCTCCAGAGCTTAGTAAATGAGCAAAAACTCTGCTGACTTCCATCATCTAATCATGTACAAGCAAAAATGCTTTTTTCATTTTCCTTGCATGTGATTGGGTACTCTTTGCAAAGTGAAGCTTCACTTCATTTACTAAGCTCTCGAGCAACTGCCTATCTTTCTTTAGTAAAGCAACCCCTATAACTTTTCAGTTAAAGAGGTTGAGAGCCTGGTCCCCAGCCAGGTACTCACCAAAAAGCTTGGGGGCGATTGGACTATCTTGGTACAAATACACTAAAGGTAAGCTCAGGTATAGAAACAATCATGTAAAAAGATATACAAAAGTTTGTAGTTTTGGCCGCTGCATGGGTATGGGTAAGAAAAGGGAGGGAGGGGGAGGGAATAAGAAAAGGGAAGGGACGAAGAAAATATGAGAGATGGAAGGAGGAAGTGAAATGAAGGGTGGGGGGGGGGAAGAGGGGGGAGGAAAAAAGGGGAAAGCAAAAAAATGAAGAGATGAAATGGAAAAAAAGTGGTGAATTGAGTTGGAAGGATCAGAAAAACTAGAAGGGAAGGGGGAAGAGAAAAGAGGGGAAGGGGTGAAAAAAGGAGGGAGGAAGGAAAATAGGGAATGAGGAAAGACCGTGAGATTGGAAAAAGTGAAGTGAAGTCTCCCCCCCCCCTTTTTTTCCCTCCCGCCCGTGGCTTACCCATTCCATGCAATTTTTGTCATCCAGATTCCAACCTTTTGAATCTTAGTCTCCCCGGTCGCCGCAGGAGTCCCCCTACTGGTGACACCCTGTGCCTTGTGTATGCTGGGAATCGGGTAAGCGGTCCTCTATCTGTCCCCATATAACAGCTGTATATTGTTCAAATTCATATATTGCTTGAAATATTGTTCTCTCCTGTATGTGATTAAATGCACTGTTTTTGATCATGTGCTAATTAAATTGCAGATGTTTTCCTGATGAAGCGGCTCAGTCCACGAAACTAGTAGAAACACTGTCCGTGACCAACTATCCCACTGTGATCTTCCCCATGAAGGGAGTATTATCTTGATGATACACATGGAGCGTCACCTATTTTTTATTCATCATTGATATCTTGTCTTGTATTGTGTATAAATAAACTTTTGTATATCTTTTTACATGATTGTTTCTATACCTGAGCTTACCTTTAGTGTATTGTACCGAGATAGTCCAAAACACTTGTAACAGAATACATATTGGCCTAAATTAATGAAGAAATTCGATTTTTTACATATTTTTATTGGATGTGTTTTAGAGCAGAAAGTAAAATATATATATATATATATATATATATATATATATATATATATATATATATATATATATATATATATATATATATATATATCTGCTTATAGCACAAAAATACCACCAAAAGAAAGCTCTATTTGTGGGAAAAAAGGACATACATTTTATTTAGATATAGTGTCGCACGACCGTGCAATTGTCCCGTATCACAAAAAATTGCCTGGTCAGGAAGGGGGGTAAATCTTTCGGGAGCTAAAGTGGTTAAAACCATGGGAGCTGGGGTAGCCTCCTGCCCAGAATGAATGCTAAATGTCAAATGCAATGCTTTATAAATATGCCACTATGGCCCATTCAGTAAATGCATTGTAAGTGAAATGAATTATGGCAGGCAGCTTGCTGTATTAATTCTCTGGCTGCACAAATTATGAGCAGGCTGAGTTCACCTCAAACCCGAATCTCATTTTTACTCAGCAACTAAAAAAATCTTCTATACAATAAAGATATCATGTAAGATTAGTTGTATATGCATATATGCTTCAGATGAACAAATAGGGATGATTAATAAAATAAAAGATAGTTAAAGTCTACTTTGCATGGCAAGCCTGTGTGACAATGTAGGTGCACATTTGGTAGAAAAGTCTAAAGTGTTGTCACCCTATAATAGGAAGAGGGCTCTATTTACAAAAGCATCTTGCATTCGGTATGTAGGTGTCCAGACACATTTTCCCTAAATATTGTATGCAATCCTGAAACTGTCACTTCATTAAACTATTCTGCGGTATTTACCTCAAAATGCTGAAAACACTCGGTAAATACTGCATGAACAGGTGTTAAACTCAATTTACAGACGGGAATAAATAGTTAAATGCACGCGGTAATTAAGTAGTGATCGAGGCATGTGGTATTGATGGAATGTGTACTGGTTGTTAAGGAGTGGGTGGCCGCCTGCTCCTTAACAACCAGTAAACAGCATGGCAGTCATCAGCTGTCACTGGGGAATTTTTTTTTAAAAAAAGCTCTCTCCTGACGAAGGCTCCCACCGTCTGCCAGCTCAGTCGTGTGCTAGTTCTTGGTGCCAGCCAGTAATGTCACTTGGTGGCCCTGCCCCGTGTGATGTCACTGACCCAACATGCTCCCGGTTGGTAATGTCACATAGGGGCAGGGCGGTGGAGCTGGCAGGCGGCAGGAGCCTTTGTTGGGAGTGTAGCTTTTTTTTATTTTATTTTTATTTTTTTAGGGTCGGCTTGGTGGTGGGCATCGTGATTGATGATGGATCTACATCAGAGGACATTTGTTTTGTCAAAAACTTCCTCTTGTCTTTTTTTCACTATTTTCACTTTTTCATTTTGGGGGGGGGGGGGGTGAGAAGGCATATGTACCCCAGGGTTTAGGCCCCTGTCCCCTTCCCCAAAGTACCCCCCCATGTTGAGGGCATGTGACCTGGTATGGTTCAGGAGGGGGGGGGGGCTAACTTGTCCCCTCCCTTTCCTGACCTGTATGCTCGGATAAGGATCTGGTTTGATTTTGGGGGGACCCCACGCCAATATTTAAAAAAAAATGAAAAAAAATGACCAGAAGGCTGTTTTTTTTTCTTAATTTTTTATTGCCGCCAATTCTTTTTTACATTCAGCTGTCAACGGGAAACTACGGGGAACCCCACTGACAGCTGATGACTCATCGCTTGTTAAGGACGTGGTAGCGGCTCGCTCCTTAACAACTATGGCAATTACTGGTTGTTAAGGATGCCGGCGGCGTCATAAAATAACTCATGCGTTATTTTAGTAACATTTTTTTGTGAATTCCAAAAAGCTTTTTGAAAAGTGCTAAGCAGAATTTTACCGCATGTTTGAAGGTGCTCCATACCACTTCATGAATGGAACTCAGTAAGAGTTTTCATGAAAAGATCACCAGGTATTATTTGAATAAAAGCTGCAGATTTAAAAATATTAAAAATTACTTTAAGACTGGGTTCACACCATTGCGAATTGGATGCGGGTTTCACTGCATCCAATTCACAATAGCAGGAGATTTTGACCAGCTCTCTAAGGACCTGGTTCACATATCTCCGATGCGGCTCCGGTGCAAATTTGCACAGGAGTCCTGTGCGTCTTTTGGTCCATTTCGGGTCCAAATTCAGCCAACAATACAGGCTGAAATCAGACCTGAAACAGTGAACCAGGATGCACCAGACCCCTGCTGGGAGCCACATGCGGCGATGGTGTGAACCCAGCCTGAAACATATATGAGGTTGTAACAAGTAGGAAAAAGGAAGGAAAAGTGGAAGGAAGAAAGAAAGAAAAAGAAAAGGGAAGGAAAAATTGAAGAGCAATGGAAATACAAGCATACATCAATAGAAGGCACATAACTAAGTTTAAGGTTATAATAGTTTGTTTAAGGCCTGGTTCACACCATGAATCACACAGGAACGCACTGTGTGTTCCTGTGCAATTTACATGTGATCAACGTGCAGTGTAATTTCAACTCATTCATTTAAATTCTGAACTGTATTATAAGTAGTGCATGCATTACTATAAAAAATGCACTTCAGCCAAGTTGCAGAGTACTACTGTTCCTTGCGATCCAGTGCAAGCAAACGCTAGTGCAATGCGTTTTGAATGGGGTTTTGCAAACATTTACGGAATGCGGGTTTCCTGCACCGGGTTTTGGTGTGAGCCACCCTGTAAATTCTTCTGACTAGTCTTATTAGTCACTGTACATTACTGCACTTCAAACGTTCTTAATGCTCTTTGCTTTATTTAATATTAAAGCAAACTGACAATTGCTCATTATAAAAAAAATAAAAATAAAAAAAAATAAAAAAAAACCCTGCTGTGCTCAAAGGGACTAAAAAAAATCTTTTGTTGAAAAAGCAAAGTGTTTTCTGTTTTGAATAATGCACATTTCCAAGTAGAGTTCCCTGATGAGTTAACTAACAATGAAGGTTACCAAAGAGAGATGAATACCAAACAGCAGATCTGAAGCTTTGGGATAACACTTTTATCAGGATCAGCAATCCAGAGAAGCCACAATGGGATGTCGGGGGAGATTGGCCTTGCAGAAGCAAGCAACAAAACCTTTTATTTGTAACTGATAACTCATACACTGTTTAGGTGGCTGTTTCTGCATAACTGCCCACTTACCAAGCTTTTTTTTTTAAAGTTAATCTCCAGAAAAAAAAAAAAAATTATTTGTATGTCTCTCCATCCAGTCCTGAGATTTAAAAAGCATCCGTAGGGTGGGATACCTGATGTGCTCCACTGCAGTTAATGCCCAACATGATCACCCGATCATTTGTTCCACTAGAAAACGGTGCTCCCCATGGTCCAGAGGTGGACTGTTCCTGGTCTATGGAGCTTGATAATGTCAGAAACAGTCCACAAGACTGCTGGAGGGTAGGGGTGTCGTTCTGGAAAGATTAGGTAAGTAAATCTTCTCTCCCTAGACAAAAGCAAGCAAATAATCCAGAAAACCATTATTTATCCAGGAGATAGGCTTTAAGCAACACTTCCAGGTCTTGTCCCTCCCCAGCCTGGATAGTGAAAGAAAAAGCAGAAGACCAACAAGCTTATCTCTCTCCTCCAATCAGCCTGCTGTTTGCACTGCATCACAACTGATTGACATGTGGAGCTGCTGATCCCGCCTTCTGTCAGAGCATTATTGTACAGTAGATTGCAAAAGGCTGATATAAAGTCAAATTAAGGTGCTTACACTACTTGCAGTAGTATATTTATACATTTCACAAAGGTTTTGTTTCTTTGAAGAAAGATTTGTCATTATAATGATTGTGCAGCTGGAGAGCATCAAAAATATCAAAAATATAACAATTCTACTGAAAAAAAAAAACTAAAAATCACAGATAAATTGACAGATAAGTTGAATAATGTCTGGGTATGTACATTTGGTATTGGTTTTAGGATTGTGATCTGTAGCAGCACAGTGAGGATATACAGACTGTGTGAGGATATACTGTACATCCTATCTTCAAATTGGGTTGCAAATTTTGCCTACTCTAGTCAGGGATTTCTTAACCCCCCCACCTTCATCCCATAGAAATAATATCCCTCACTAGCCAGTTACTGCAGCAATTTTAATAAAAACATCCACATCCTAAATGCCCCAAATACTCACCTAAATCAACTTGTAAAAAAGAATTCATTGATTGATAGAGTTGCATTGCATGTACATAGCTCCCAACTGTCCCTGATTTCAAGGGGCTGTCCCTGAGTTGGAACATTGTCCCTCTGTCCCTCTTTCCTCCTCATCTATCCCTCATTTTGTTCTGATCTATATAGTTGTATATAAAATGCCCTTTTTATCGTTCAAAAAGTGTTTCCTAGTGCTAAACCTTTCATCCAATTTCTAAATTGCTGCAGTGGTAAAAAAAGCACTTGTTTTTTACAATTCTCCTTTAACCACTAGCCGACCAGCGCACAACATGTTCGTCGGTTGCTGCTGTAATATCCTGCTGCATTGTGGACAGGGTAGAATAGAAAGTGTAGGTACGGCGCCGTTCCTCTAAACTCAAAAGGTAAATAAATATAAAGTGACAAGTGCTGGAAAAAAAATATATATAAATATATGTATATATATATATACCATAAAATTACACATGACAATCGCACAATTTAAGGAAGATAATGGTGGCAAACCCTCCACCTTCAGAGCAATCGCTTCGCTCACCTTAAGGACTGGACCACTGAATTAACAGATGGTCAAATAGTCAGGTCCCTTCATAGGGTAGATGATCCAGGCAAAGACAGGAACTCCAGTAGATTTCCCGGAATATACAAAAGGTGAAGCAAAAACAACTCTAATGCCCCGTACACATGGTCAGATATTCCGATGGAAAAAGTCCGATCGGATTATGTTGTTGAAAAATCCGATTGTGTGTGGGCTCTAGTGGGCTTTTTCCGGAAAAAATTTGAGAGCAGAATCTAAAATTTTCCGACAACAAAATCCGATCAGACTTTTTCCAATCGTGTGTAGAGAATTCCGACGCACAAAGTGCTTAGAAGTAATTTGGAGACTAAAGCTATTGGCTACTGGCCTCTACGTACGTGTTTTACGTCACCTCGTTCGGAATGATCAGATTTTCCGACAACTTTGTGCGACCGTGTGTGTGCAACACAAGTTTTGGACAAAATCTGTCGGAAAATATCCGACGGATTTTGTGGTCGGAATGGTCGACCGTGTGTACGGGGCAAAAGTGCTCACTGTGGATCAGTTACAAAGCAGCTTTATTTTAAAAATGGTTACTCACAAACAGCTGTTTAAAAAATGGCATTTCCATCACAGATGGCTGAGTGGTGTGTAAGATGCAGGTCGGCAGCGGGTGACATTGTGATGGATCTGAACCGCAATCGGGTCCAAGTTAGATGTCTGCTGCTGGTCCTAATTAGGCAGTGTGGATGTGCATGGACGCCGGGAGCAATCTCTCTGACACCTGTTGAGTTCGATTACTTCCACATCTCTGTTTATTGCAGGGCGGTGCCCAACGTTTTATACACAAAGAACAATAGATTATACATCACTACTATGTAAATGTGGTCAGTCTAAAAGGTACATCTTATTGGCTGAAATAAAAGAATTATGCAGAAACTTGATGCTGGAGGCTCAGTTGAAGCTGGTTCTCCTCTTTACTTCCTCATACCTCCAGTGCGGGGACAGCAGGGGGTAGACACCATCTTTGGTTCCAAAGCAGAGCTGAGCTGTTTACTATATAATAAGTAAGGAGTTGCATAGAAACATGTATACACATAAGAAAATAGGCATTTTTATGATTATCATTATGTGCATTACATTCCTTCACAACATCTGCGCGTAGCTCCTCCCCCCTACGCGTTACGTTCATAGAACTTCGGCAGCTTGACCTTTTGTATATTCTGGGGAATCTACTGGAGAAGAGGCAGTGCCCAACCCGATATCTGGATGGATATTGCGATCCCTGAAACGGTGTGGGGGGAGGGGACTGTGTCAGGGAGATGACAGATCGCTGTTCATACTGTGTATGAACAGATGATCTGTCTCTTCTCCCCTCAGAGAACCGCAAACTCTGTGTTTACACACACAGATCCCGGTTCTCGGTGTGTGAGCAGTGATCGCGGGAGCCCGGCGGTGATCGTGACCAGGGGAGAGCAGCAGGCACGTGCGCGACACAGGGCGAAGCAATGTAACATAACGTTGTTTCTCTCAGCCGTGCCATTCTGCCGCAGTACAACTGCGGCGGCTGGTCGGCAAGTGGTAATAATAGGTCACACACTCTCTGGTTTCAGTGTGTGTCTCTCTCTCTCCCCTCACATCTCTCCTTTTACCAGGCTTCAGGATATCCCTCCTCCTCTGTTGGGGCACACAGTCCCTGGTGTCAGCGTGTCTCTCTTCTTACTCTGGCACCTCAGTTCCTTCCCCTCACACACTCCTCCTCTCCTCACTGTTAAGTGTCACTGTGTCCCAGCAAAGTACTTTTTGAGCCTTGGTATCTCCCTCTCTTTTAAGCAATCTCCTCTCCTCTGTCGTCTGTCAGCACTCTCTCTTTTACTTCAGTACTTCCCTCTCTTCCATCCCCCCAGCACTTCCTGAAACTCCCCTTTTTCCCAGTATGCTCTGTGTCTCTGAGTTTTTCTAGAAGGACCAGTCGGCATCTCTCTGTCTCCATCTTGTGGCCAAAAGGAGAAATTGCATTACAACATGCCTGCTACTTATAATATAAAAGTGCAGGCAGGGCACTGGACAAAGCACTAGGGACAAACGGGATGTGAAATGATTTGATACAGTAATGTAATCTTATAGATGTTTTTTGTACTTTTTGAATTTGCCGCGGGGCTCCACCCCCATGTGTCGCGTAACGCTCGCAGGGAACGGAGCCCAGAACACAGAGCATTGAGCGGATGATCCGACAGAGGACACAGCGGTTACAAGGTAAGTATGCTGTACCAGGATTCTGAAACGCAATCCCAAGTGTGGCTCGGGGTTATCGCTAATGGTACTGAAATTTATACCCCGAGCCACACTCGGGAATACCGCCAGGAGGGTTAAAGTAGACTTGCAGCAGTCATCTTTAAAAAGAGACTACTTTGCAATGCTCATCTATGGAGTGTCTCCAGTGCTGGGAGCAGCCATATTGGCTGGGTCTAATTTGATCCTTGAGGTGATTAGCTGGTGAAACAAAGCAAGGAGAAATGGTCTAGAGCAGTGGTCTGCAAACTTTGACCCGCAGTCGCTGTGTTGGTAAATGCTGGGTGAGCAAGGTGTGTCATCTTCAGGATGTGCAGAGAAATCACAAAACAATTCAGCAGCTCCTCTGGGGTAGCACTACAAGCATAAGACCAGGATGTGCAGTTTGGCAGGGGTTTCTGGATCACAAAACTAGCAGTGTATAATTTGAAATCGTATGGCAGGTTAAACAGTTGGATTGTATATGGATTTTACATGTGTAGTAAGTAAGCTGCTTGCCGGGAGTTCAGTTAAAAAAGTTCCTATTAGGTATAAATATATAGATTTAGGTATAGCACCTAGAGGTACTTGCCTATATCAAAACCAGCTTTCCTTCCCCCTATTCCAGGTTGGTGCATCACTATAATGGGCTTTCTCACTGACCAATAGGAATATGCAACAGGTAGAAGGAACACGTTCTATCACGGAGTTGTCAAAGCTTTGCCCGTTCAGAACAATCCATTGTTTCCGGCCACAAGGGGCTATAAAAGGGGCTATATAAAAGCTCTCTAGGTGGCTACATTTTATACCTGCCAGAAGCATTATTTTTAAAATAACATGTAAGAGATTAGTTACTAGGGATGAGCCAAACACCCCCGGGTTCGGTTCACACCAGAACCTGCGAACGGACCGAAAGTTCGCACGAATGTTCGAACCCTATTAATTACAATGGACGCGAGCGTTCGAAATCTAAAGTGCTATTTATAACGGCCAATATGCATGTTATTGTCCTTAAAAGGGTTTGGGGACCCGGTCCTGCCCCAGGGGACATGTATCTATGCAAAAAGTAGTTTTAAAAACTGACGTTTTTTCGGGAGCAGTCATTTTAATGATGCATAAAGTGAAAAAAAAAAAAGTGAAATATTCCTTTAAATATGGTACCTGGGGGTGTCTAAAGTATGCCTGTGAAGTGGCATGTGTTTCCCGTGTTTAGAACTGTCCCTGCACAAAATGACATTTGTAAAGGAAAAAAAGCCATTTAACCACTTAAGCCCCGGACCAATTTGCAGCCAAAGGACCAGGCCCCTTTTTTCGATTCGGCACTGCGTCACTTTAACTGATAATTGCGTGGCCGTGCGACGTGGCTCCCAAACAAAATCAGCGTCCTTTTTTTTCCCACAAATAGAGCTTTCTTTTGGTGGTATTTTATCACCTCTGCGGTTTTTATTTTTGCGCTATAAACAAAAATAGAGCGACAATTTTGAAAAAAATGCAATATTTTTAACTTTTTGCTATAATAAATATCCACAAAAAATATATAAAAATTTTATTTTTTCCTCAGTTTAGGTCGATACATATTCTTCTACATATTTTTGGTAAAAAAAAAATAACAATTAGCGATTATTGATTGGTTTGCGCAAAAGTTATAGCGTTCACAAAATAGGGGATAGTTTTATAGCATTTGTATTAATATTTTTTTTTACTAGTAATGGCGGCGATCAGCGTTTATTGTGACTGCGACATTATGGCGGACACATAGGACATTGTTGGGACCATTGTCATTTATACAGCAATCAGTGCTATTTAAATTCAGGTGTATGCTGTGCAGGAGGCACACTACACTGAGTGAATATTAGGCAGATGCCTGTGTTGCATAAATCAACTACACAACACCAGCAATGAGGGGGTAGATTCACGTGTATGCTGTGCAGTGTGTAGGAGGCACACTACACTCACTGTAACAGCGCTAGGTTAGGAAGCAAAGCATAGCTGACACTGTCCCTGCCTATCCTTCTCTCTATGAACGCTGCACAACACTACACTAGACCGCCGCACTGGCAGCCTTATATAGTGTGGGGAGTGTACTAAACCCCCCTGAGCTATAATTGGCCACAGGCATCCTGCCTGTGGCCAATTATGGTTCTCCTCGCTGTCGGCGCTGTGATTGGCCAAGCATGCAGGGGCAGAGTGCATGCTTGGCTAATCATCAGCCAGCAATGCACTGCTGCTGGTGAAGTGCATCGTGGGCCATTCGTATCACACAAATTTGATGCGAACGGCCCACAAAGTTCTGGTTTGGACGAACGGCCGATGTTCGATTCGAACATGCGTTCGAATCGAACACCGGGCTCATCTCTATTAGTTACCTATGTGTTTAGAGTTCGCTGTCTCTTGTTCAAGTATTTTATTAAAGATTATCAGAAAACATTGAATGTAATGAGTAAAGAGAAAAATTTTACATTGTGAGTTTGCTGTCTCATATGTACTCGATGGCTAGAGAGGAGTAAATGTTAGATAGAAAATTAGAATAATATTTTATGACATTAGATGGATTTTTGGCTGAAAGAAATAAATAAAATGAAAGAATTATAAAATGCATATACTTTGCCTTTTATGTTAATTGTATGCTTGAATGTGCTAAAGTGGTAATAAAGGCAAAATAAAAATGACATGTGATGTAGTCTGTCAGTAGCATTAACAAAGTAGTCTTTGTTTTTCTAAGTCCCTGTAACTTGGTGATCCCGCTGTAATATTTTATCTTGCTTTAACATACAAAGCTGTTCAGCAAAAGTGTCAGTTAGAGGACTGAGACAAACCATTTAACACTGACATGGGTGCTTACAATGATCAACTTTTATTCATGTATGTAAAACCTTTTATCTCAAAAGGATAAAAACGTTTTGCAAATGTAAAAAAAAAAAAAAGTGTTTGTTGGAGTTAGACTTTAATTTGTTAGTGACTTGTGTACAGTCCATCCTGAATCTACTAGTCCATCTAACACAGGGATATGCAATTAGCGGACCTCCAGCTGTTGCAGAACTACAAGTCCCATGAGGCATAGCAAGACTCTGTCAGCCACTATAATGACACCCAAAGGCAGAGGCATGATGGGACTTGTAGTTTTGCAACAGCTGAAGGTCCGCTAATTGCAGATCCCTGATCTAACACCACCCTCTCCAGACAGTGTTGCTGTCCAAGGGTGTCTCCTGTGCTCCTCTATAGATAGAGGAGACACCCTAAGACAGGAAGTGTGTTACTGGTCGGATCATCATGTGAAAATAAAGGAAAAACAACATTAAAGTCATATTAAATGCTTGTTTTTTGTTAAATAACAAACATGAAATGGGTTTGCACAGAGCTGCCCCAATACTCCTCTTCTCAGGCCCCTCCCTCCTGCCAAGTGCCCCCAGAGCAAGCAGCTTGCTCTGGGGGCTACCGAGCAGGCTTGCTCCCGAGCCGCTGCTCTGTATGTCCATTCACACACAAAGCCAGAGCTCGGCCCCGTGCCCTCTCTCTCCTTATTGGCTCACTGGCTGTGATTGACAGCAGTGGGAGCCAATGGGGTCCACTGCTGTTGCAGGCAATGAGGAGGCAGAGTCCCAGAAAAGCCAAGGCTCTTGTTCACATCGATAGATTGAAATTAAGGGGGCTGTTAAGGGGGCTGTTGCATACAGAATGTTTTTTACCTTAATGCATATTATGCATTAAGGTAAAAAACCTTCTGCCTTTAGAACCACTTTAAAACCAATAACAAATGCAGCCTCCACATGCAAGAATCGGTAAGCTACAATATGTTATATTTTTGTTTTTGGCTTTAACATAGATAATAGATAGATGATAGATAGATAGATAGATAGATAGATAGATAGATAGATAGATAGATAGATAGATAGATAGATAGATAGATAGATAGATAGTGGAGAAAGGTCTAGGACACATAATGCTTTCCCTTGTTTTCCTGTCTGCTCAAACAAAATACATAAAGACATGGATACCACCACATAACTATGAATGAGGCTTTTACCATTCAGAAATGGAGATTAGTAATAAGCAGTTGGAAAAACACAAGGGACCTAAGACACACGGAGAAGTTAATGAAGATGAGGGATGGGGGTTGAATGAAAAGAATGAAAATCCTTTGGGATTTGAAGAGCAAACTCAAACCTTGTTTTATCTAGAAAGTAGCAGATGTCAATCCCATTGATTTAAAGAGTACACCAGCTGATGAATGACTTACGTGAGTAATACTCCCAGCTGTGACTGCTCTTAATGATGACTTCTGACTAGTATCTTATTCCACCATTGGGGATCCTCTTTGCTCTTTTATCCAGCGTCTCACCTTGCCTGAGGTCAAACTTTCTGGATACTGGAGTGTCCTTGTAACAATATTCTTGGGTAGATGCTCTGAACTTCCAGGGTGCTTGGGCTTTAAAGCACTATGAAAGGTGTGGTACTTTGACTCTACTATGCAAGGTACATCTAAAATCTCTTGTATGGCAGTTTAACCACTTGACCACTGGGCACTTAAACCCCCTTCCTAACCAGACCAATTTTCAGCTTTCGGTGCTCTCACAGTTTGAATGACAATTACTCATGCAACACTGTACCCATATGAAATGTTTGTCCCTTTTTTCACACAAATAGAGCTTTCTTTTGGTGGTATTTAATCACTGCTGGGTTTTTTATTTTTTGCGCTATAAATCAAAAAAGACTGAAAATTCGGTAACAAAAAAAAATATTTGTTTCTGTTAAAATTTATTGCAGAGTATTGGCGAGTATTGGCGAGTATTGGCAGAGTATTGGCAGAGTATTGAAAAGTATTGGCAGAGTATTGCAGAGTATTGGCAGAATATTGCAGAGTATTGGCAGAATATTGCAGAGTATTGCAGATTATTGGCAAAGTATTGCAGAGTATTGGCATAGTATTGCAGAGTATTGGCAGAGTATTGCAGAGTACTGCAGATTATTGGCAGAGTACTGCAGATTATCAGAGTATGGGCAGAGTATTGCAGAGTATGGGCAGAGAACTTCAGAGTATTGGCAGAGTACTGCAGAGTATTGCAGAGTATGGGCACTGAGCAGCGCTGTGGGCACTACAGATCCAGCCCACAGTGCTGCTGCAAACAATCTCTCCCCTCGCACAGTACAGATCTGTACAGAGAGGGGAGGGAGGAACCGGTGTCATGATATGACGCCAGTTTGTTTACAAGTGATCGCTCCATCATTTGACGGAGCGATCGCGTGGTAAACGGCCACTATCAGCAGCCATTTACCGTGATGCGCCGGGTCTTCCGGATCTTTCCGGGAGCAAGATTCTGGGAGGACGTCCATGGACGCCCTCCCAGAATAAGCCAAACGCGCTGTAGCCGTCTTTCGGCTATGGCCCGGACGGCAAGTGGTTAAACAAGTACCAAACCCAGGTAATATGTGATGCACAAGCCTCCTAATGTAAACAAAAAATACCTTTACCATTCTGACTGAGCCAAATTCTTTTTAATTTGGGTCTTACCCTCTCCCCCTCCCAGACACTGCAGCTCACAGTAGGAGGGTTTTAGCGGCAGAGGCAGTACTGCCAATCCATAAAGCAATGGGCATGACCAGGTGCTATTGGCTTGTGAATTAGCATTGACTCACATGAGTAGGACTCCTCAATTTGACTACTTTGCTCTTTTATCCAGCGTCCCAACTTGCCTGAGATCAAACATTCTGGATTCTGGAGTGTCCCTCTAATAATATTCTTGGGTAGACACTCTGAACTTCCAGTGTTTGGGTTTTACAGCTATATGAAGGATGTAGTACTTTGAAACTACTATGCAAAGTATATCTAAAAGCTCTTGTATAACAGTCTAAACAAGTACCAAACACAGTTACTATGTGATGTGCAAGCCTCATAAAGATAACAAAAAAAAAAAATACCTTTCCTTATTCATTTGGGTCTCAGAAGCTCCCCCTCCCAGACACTGCAGCTCAGAGTGGGTGGGTTTTAGCAGCATTGCCAATCCAGGAAGCAGTGGGCAGGACTAGGTGTGACCAGGTGCTGATTGACAAGCTGACAAGCTACAGGCTTTTGAATCAGCATTGACAATGCTAGTAGCCACATCTTTTCACCCCACTGTCGAGCATGCAAGCACAGCCTATGTGAGAATGAAAACTCTGCTCTGAATTCTGAAGCAGTGCAGCATAGTTGTCACTTGATGACATGATCCTGCATTAGGTGGACTTCACTCGCAGGATCAACAGGAATTTGTGGGACTTTTTGGGGGGAATCAGAAAAAACTGTATATCAGAAAAAAAAGGTGAACTAACATCCTACACTCTACCCACTCCCCTGGTTTCCACTGTACTTACCTCTTTAAGTTATGAGCTGTCAGTGCCCATGCAGGGATTTGAAATCCTTGCTCTTCCCCCTCTTCTTTCTGCGGCACTTCCGCATTAATCAGAGCTTTGGGACAGATTACACCAATCATAATTGCTCTGATCTGTCCCTGAAGTGGTGCAGAGAGAACTGGAAGACCGGCAGGGACTTCAAATCCCCAGATTGCTTAACATCTCATCACCCATAGAGGTAAGTACAGCAGGGACCGGGATGGGGGGGCGGGGGTGTAGTTGAGGAGGGTATGGGGCTGTTAATTCACTATTTTATTTTTTCTGAAAAGGTGAACTTATGCTTGTTCCTAGGGCTAAGATTTGGGTTCAAAAGTGTTTATTGAGTGGAATGGTAGACAGATCCGTAGAGCAAGAACCTGAATGCTAACTGTGTTTGGACTTGTCTCCCTCTTGTTTTTCCATCAAAGAAGGGGCTTCAGCAGTGAACAAAGTGTTGTCTCTAATGACTATTGCCACATTGCTTTTCTGATTTCCACACAGTATGATCAAGGCCTTAGTATTATTGCCTGAGTTTTTTTTTTACCCAGTAAGCATTTCATTTCCGCTAACTGACATTATCTCTTTTCTTGTGTTTCTCTAAGTGCACTGACCTTCTAGAACAACTCCGCATATTTTTTTTTTCTCTATTCATTTTACATTCCTAACTTTGAACATTCCCCTGAAAAGTAGAACTATGCAGAAAATTCTGCTTACTTCACTTGATTTAACGGTGAAAATGATAAAAAGTGGCTATGCGGTGACAGAAAACAAATATATTAGAGGGAGGCAGAATTTTTTTTTTTTTCCTGAGATTAAATAAAGTCTGCATCAAAGCCAACACTGAATGTAAAGAAATAGACTTGAAAATATTAAACTTGGTCATCACCTCTACTCTTTGTCTTCATCTTTGCAAGTGAAAGGACAGACAGCAGTTTGACAAGCAAACATGTGGAACTATGCAGCTCGCAAGAGGACTCAAAGATTACACAGCTTGATGTAAAATTAGCTTAATATAATGCAACCCGGTTTTTACACAATTGGTCATACTCATTAGGCCAGATCTTTATGACATGCAGTTTTACCATCTCTATACTATGCATTTATTTATTTTATGCATATTGTTATGTAAAGTGCTATAGAATATGATGATTTTGTATAATCACTTCCCACCTAGGCTATAACATAATGATGGCCAGGTGTTGGTTTCATTGTTCTGAGTGGACTTCATATGACGTCCACTCAGAACAAGAGGCTCATGCTCGCCCCCCCCCCCATTCTCAGGGTGCGCAGCGTGGCGACCAGTGGTGTGGTGGGTTCCTCGGACACGCCACATTTCCGATCAAGGTAAAGAGCCTATGATGTATGCTTTTTACCATGTGATCAGTTGCTTCCAATCACAGCTGATCACAGTGTGAATATAAAGCGCTGGTTATTGGAGGATAGGAGAGCCGATAAGCGGCATTTCTAAGTGGACACATCTGCACTGATAATCAGTGCAATTATTATCAGTGCAGACCCATCAGTGATGCCTGTTAGTGCCCACCATTGATGCCCACCAGTTATTCCCTACCAGTGCCCACCAGTGATGCCCACCAGTGAAGCCAACCAGTGTTGCAGTTCAGTACCCATCAGTGATGCCCGTCAGTGCCCATCAGTGCCTCCTCATCAGTGTCGCCTAACAGTGCTCATCAGTGCCACCCATTGGTGCACATCAATTCCGCCTATCAGTGCCATCATTGCAGCCCATCAGTGCCCATCAGTGCTCATAAATGCTGCCCATAAGTGCCCTTCAGTGCCACCTATCAGTGCCCATCACTGCCACCTATCAGTGCCCATCAGTGCTGCATATTAGTGCCCATCAATGCTGCATATTAGCGCCTTCTTATCAGTGCCCATCAGTGCCACCTCATTAGTGCCCATCAGTGCCACCTCATCAGTGCAGCCTATCAGTGTCCATCAGCCTCATTAGCACACATCAGTGAAGGAGAAAAATTACTTAAAATATATACATTTTATAAGAAAAACTATTCCCTTTTTTTTTAGTTTGTTTTGAACAAAATAAAAAACCCCAGTGGTGATTAAATACCACCCAAAAAAAAAAAAAACAATCTGTCTCAAAAAAAAAAAGATTTTGTTTGAAAATTTTGTTTGCGTTGGATGACCGCGCAATTGTTATTCAAAGTGCCACAGCGCTGAAGGCTGACAAATTGGCTGGGCAGGAAGGGGGTAAAAGTGGCCTGTAATGAAGTGGATAACCAAACAATAAATGTTACAAATGAATCTGAAAATCATGTTACACGTGCATTGTCTGTTTATTTGCCTTTAAAAATATTGTTCCTACCTAGCTATTTACCTAGCTGTAGCTAAGGGATGCTCTATGTAGTTAGTAGAACTCTTCTTCTTCATGCTTTAGCCTCTATTCACCACCTGTACTGTATTCTGCTGGAGCTAGATGCACTATGATTTTCCTAAACAATCCGATGTTCATCTGTTATGATCTGCACAAGTTTTTGGTTTAAAGCTTTCTACGATCAGCAAGATGTAATTTGAATCAAGCCACTGTCTGCCAAGCTACTGAGATTGTAAGTCAAGCTACCTCACCACAACTGGACCAGTTATAGAGATTACCCTTTCAGTGCTTAGATAGCAGAAGCAGAATACTGCAAGATTTCACAGAAAGAACTTAGGTTCAAAATCAGTATTAAAGTTATTCAGCCACACCAATTACTGCATTCATAAAAAAAAGCTATTAAAGCCTAAGTGCAGCCAAAATCACAAACAGAAACATCAACACAAGGGACATGACTTACAGTCATTGTGCTGATTCCTCTTCTGTTGGTGAAAAAGTTCTTCTGTCCAGCCCCCACCCCCGCTGCCAAAAATCTTCTGGGGTAATACAACTAAGGGGCTGTGATAGGCTCTCATCAAGAGACTATGACTACCCTTTTCTGCCCAGCTTCTCCACTCATATAATCCGTACTACAGCTTCTATGAATGGATCATGGTCTATGAAAGGAGGGATGGACCTTTCAATCATTTGCCCATCCTCCATTCTTAGATCCTGTTTTATTCATAGAAGCGCATTGTAGTACAGGTTCTATGAATGGCAGAGCTAGGGGAAAAGGTTGGGAATAGTCAGGCTCTCTTGATGAAAGCCTATGACGGCCCATTAATTGTATTAACCCCTGCCGCACTGGAAGATTAGAGTGGCAAGGCTGATGGGGGGCAGGACCGAGGACAATTTTTACTAAAAAAAGAGTTTAGTCTACTGACTAAATGTTATGTCCCTGATTTTTCTGTTTGTGATTTTGGCTGCACTTAGTCTTTAAAGTGTATGTAAACCCAAAGACTGAAATCTCACATGGCTACAAATCTGAATTCCAGCATTACCTTCAGTCTTGCACAGGTGTACAGGCTCTATGTTGCTATACTGTAATACGTCAAATAGATGCTGTTGCATTTTCTGGCTTGAGGACATTCAACGTCATCCAGTCTTACTACCCTTCACCTGCCTCTTTAATTTTTTGGATTTCAGTTTACTTTCAATCATGGAGACTCAGCATCACTTGTGAACGTTCATGCAAATGCAGACTGCCTAGGAACAACCACCCCCCCAAGCCTAAATCCACTCTTCAAGGTATTTACATTTTGTATAACTCCTCCACTGATTGTATTAGTGGTTAGAGCTCATGGGAGGAGTATTGAGGCAATAAGTCTAAATATTTATTTCCTATGATCATCAGCTCCATCTAGTGGCCATAATGCATTTTTTTCACAATTTACACTATTCTCATGAATGAAGAACATTCAACTTGGAGAGAAAATAGCCTAGTAACATTCGATTTTGCCAGCATTCAACAGAATTATGTATATGCAGGATGAATAGCTGTGTGATTTCTTTTGAAATATTCCCCTAGGACCCACTGAACAGCATTTTATTCTAAGCCATGAACATTATATCCAAACAATACTTTTTTTTCCATCTGAAATGCATAACTTTGGATTTTATTTTAAGGCCATATACAGAAGGCGACTTACTTAAAGTGGTGGTAAACCTCAGACATGAAATATGAACAAAGCATATCCTCCTATAGCGTGTGCTTGTCTCAATTAAGAGCACTAAGGGGTTGATTTACTAAAGGCAAATAGACTGTACACTTTTCAAAGTGCAGTTGCACTCTGCAAGTGTAGTTGCTCCAGAGCTTAATTAATGAGCAGAAGCTCTGCTGACTTCCATCATCCAATTATGTGCAAGCAAAAATGCTATGTTTTTTCATTTTCCTTACATGTGATTGGGTATTCTTTACAAAGTGAGGCTTTACCTAATTTACTAAGCTCCAGAGCAACTAAAGTGTATTTGATTTTAGTAAATCAACCCCAATGTGTCACTTTTGTCTGTTGCTTCATCACTCTGCTATTAGCACGAGTCACTTTTGACAAGTTTTCCTGACACCAAGAGATTAACTCCTTGGTGCCAAGCACATGCGGCGGCTGGGCCTTGGCCCAAAGTGGCCGCATATTTTCTTGCAATAGCGCTGGCAGCCGAGAGCGCACACCCAGCACAGTTACCGGTGGCTAACTGCAAGCTCCCATTCGCGGCTTGTGATCGGGAGCTTTCCGATCATGGGACAATCACGGCAGTCACATGACCGTAAGCCCTGCCTCCCGACATACTAAACACCTTAAAGGGCCTGCAGACACCGACTCTAAGGTGTTAATTGTAACATGGGAAGGAGCTCCAGCTGATTGACAGCCTCAGCTCTGTTCCTGTGTGCTGTGTGAAGGGGGTGTGTCCCTTCCCTCCAATCAGCTCTCAGAGCTCTCCTCACTGTGCTCTGCAGAGTGTAACTGGAAGCTGATTTTTTTCTATGCACAGCTGCACCACATTTTGCATTCTCCAGTTTTAGTAAATCAACCTCAGTGTGTCGCTGTGCAGTAAAAATCCTTCTTGCTTGAAAGTTTTCAAATTACGGGCCAAATTCCACTTTAATGTAGCCAAAGGAAAACTGAGTATATGCCACTTAGGCTTATTATTGTCCTAAAATTGGGATGGGCAACTTCACTAACCAATAAGGAGGCTTGAAGGTAGGAGGGGGAGAAGCAACTAAGGCTGCTTTCACACTGAGGCATTTAAAAAACGCCTAGCGCTATTGCCGCATTTTAGACGTGCTTATACCGTGTTAGCAGTAAAATTAGTGCTAATGCGCTAGCGTTTTTGAGTTGTTTTTGATGCACTTTTGAAGCATTAGCATTAGTTTACAATCCCACCCCATTACATCACATCCTGTACATGTCCTGGTATTTTGTGGGTGAAGAGACTGAACAAAGAGAAAATTGAGTTTACAGAGCTGCTGTTACTTTTTGTGCTAATGTTTTGAGAACATATCCTGAAAAAGAGGCAGGAACGTTGCTATTGGATCCATCCCATCCTACACACACACTCCTCAAGAGGACAATTTGTGTTGCTCTATCAGGACTTGAGAGAGCACACAGTAAAGTTCAGAAATTACACGCTGATGAGCATGGCAACGTAAGTGATAATATCCCATCTCATTGAGACTATTCCCAAATCCCAAACCAACCCTAATCTGAATCCCTCTTCTACTAGTCCCAAATCCCTAACCCTAATCCTGCCCCCACTAGTCCCAAATCCCTAACCCTAATCCCACCCCCACTAGTCCCAAATCCCTAACCCTAATCCCGCCCCCCTAGTCCCAAATCCCTAACCCTACCCCCACTAGTCCCAAATCCCTAACCCTATTCCCACTTCTACTAGTCCCAAATCCCTAACCTGAACCCTAATCCCTCCTCCACTAGTCCCAAACCTCTAATCCCACTCCTACTAGTCCCAATTTTCTAACCCTAATCCCACCACCATTAGCCCCAAATCCCTAACCCTAATCCCGCCCCACAAGTCCCAAATCCCTAACCCTAATCCCAATTCTACTAGTCCCAAATCCCTAACCATAACCCTAATCACACCCCCACTAGTCCCAAACCCCTAACCCTAACCCCACTTCTACTAGTCCCAAATCCCTAACCCTAATCCCGCCCCCACCAGTCCCAAATCCCTAACCCTAACCCCACTTCTACTAGTCCCAAAATCCCTAACCCTAACCCTAATCCTGTGCCCACTAGTCCCAAATCCCTAACCCTAATCCCACCCCCCGCTAGTCCCAAATCCCTAACCCTAATCTGATTTGAGTTAGGATTGTCATAGAGTAAGCATAAGGTCAGGCTTTGTTCAGTTAGTATAGGATTAGCATAAGGTTATCTGTAGGATTAGCATAAGATTCATGTTAACACAGTGTTGTGTTTGGATTAAGTTTAGCAGTGGATTTTCTAAAGTTTTAAAAACTATTTTCCTAATTCCCTTACCCGATTTGACTTTCTGCTTGACATCTTAAAGAGGAAGTAAACCCTGATGGGTTTACTTCCTCTTTGTTTCCCTGCAAAGGTAAAGCATAATGGACTACTATGCATCGCATAGTAGTCCATTATGTGTCACTGCTGTCCCTTTGTGTACGGAGCCTCCATCTTCTTAGTGGGTCTCGCTGCTCTGGCACTGTCATTCGACGAATGCGCACGGGAGAACAGCGGCGCAACAGTGCGCCTGCATGCCGCTGTCTACGCCGCTGTCTACGGCGCAGCGGTGCCTGACTTTTGGCAAAAATCTCCTAAACCGTGTAGGTTTAGGAGATATTTCTTGGACAGGTAAGCCTTAATCTAGGCTTACCTGTAGGTCAAAGTGGTTTGTAAGGGTTTACAACTACTTTAACCCCTGACTTGTTAAGACAGAATACCAATTGCAGGGTGGCAATATCACCATGTGAACGTTTACTTATAACGCTAAGGTAAGTATATATGAATAATTAATAAGTGCACATTTTTTTTTTAAATCAACCAGTTTTATTTTGTTTACAGTGCATACATGTTATATTGTACATTTCCAGGTATGGTACATATCACACACAGTTTCAAATAACATTTGTATCTCCATCTTAGGTCTTTGTTATCACATTGTGTCTTATGCCTAAGATAAATGAGGTGAAAAGGTACCTTGTGCCTGTGTTTTTGGTTTGCTTTATTACCCATGGGCTTGGAGATCTACGTGCCGTTTACTTTGCCGTGCGTAGTGCAAAAATCAGGTTATGAACAAGTGTCAGACTCCTGCAGCCACCTGTCCCAGATTTTATAGTATTTCTCAGGACATCCTCTATTGGTGTATATAATTTTTTTATATGGGAGGGTGTTGTTTATTTCAGCTTTCCAGTCTGCTATGCTCGGGGGACAAGTCCTCATCCATTTCTTCGCTATTGTCTTTCGTGCTATGAATAGCGTCTCGTGTAGAAATGTCTTTGTGTACCTGTCGATCGAGTCTGGCAAGAGTCCTAGAAGGCACATTTTTGGGTCAAGCGTGGCTGGGGAGCCCATGTCGTCATGAAGGAATCTCACTATCTGAGTCCATAGTCCCTGTACTTTGGGGCATGACCACAATAAGTGAATGAATGTGCCTGTCTCTCTTCCACACATTTGGCATAAAGTGGACTGGGAGTTTCTGTATCTGGCTACCCTAAGGGGGGTGAGATACGCTTGATGGATTATGTAAATTTGTGTCAGTCTGTCAGAAAGTTTTGGCGAAGCCACTTTACAAAATTCCAGGGCTTCCTCCCATTCCTCGTCCTCTATAGGTCCCACCGCCCTTTCCCAGCGAGGCTTAAGGCCGTAAGCTATTTTAGTTGCTACTGGGGTGGAGAGTATGTTATAAAATGCTGATATTAGTTTTTGAGGATCTGTGCTTTTGACTACTGCCATGATGACATTTGAAGTGGGCTGAGGGGGGGATGGTAAGAATTGAGTTTGGGTGGCATGTTTGACTTGCAGATATCTAAAGAACATGTGATTGGGGAGATTGTATTCTTCTTTGAGTGTGTGAAAGGTTTTTAGGGTCCCATTCGTAATTAAATGATGCAGATAGAAGATTCCATAAATGGACCAGCGATCCACATCAGGGATTTGCCAGAGTTCGGGTAGGGTCTTGTTGTGCCATAATGGGGTGAAGTCGTTATGTTGAGGAATCTCTAGTTTAGCGGAGGCAATGTCCCATATGCGTCTGTATTGATGCAATAGGGCCTTCTCACCACTCCGTAAAACAGTATTTCCGGTGCTTATTGTTATCGCATAAATTGGGTCTTTAGTGTATCTGGCCCACTTGGGGCACATTAGCTGGAGGAACCTCTCTCTGTCTGTCTTGTCAATGTGGTATAGTTGTGATAATTGGGACGCAATATAGTATAGGTTGAAGTCCGGTAATGCCATACCTCCCAGGTCAGTTGGGTTTTTTAGCGCCTGCCATGCCAGTTTGTGTCTGCTAGGACCCCATACAAAAGGTTTAAGGAGGGCTTCTAGGGTCTTGAAGTATTTCAGAGGTAAGTATGTTGGGGAGTGCCATATAACGTATAATATTTTGGGAAGTAGAATCATTTTGATGAGATTTATTCTGCCCCATACCCCAAGTGGCAGGCGAGCCCAAGTCCTGATCTTAGTTTTCACATAGGATATAAGGGGTTCAATATTTAAATGTACATAGTCTGTCGACATTCTGGATACATGTATCCCAAGGTATTTAATGGTACTAACTCTTTGGAGTGGTAAATTGGCCTGTGACTCGGTTGGTGGGAAACTGTCTATTGGTAATATTTGCGATTTCTCCCAATTAATTTTTAGACCAGAAAAGGTCCCAAATTGTTCAATTGATTGTAGTGCCACACGCAAGGAAGGTCCCGGATCTGCCAGGTATAGGAGGGTATCATCCGCGTACATGCTGATTTTTTCAATCAAAGTACCGGAGCATAGTCCCTTGATTTCTGGATTATCCCGGATGGATATGGCTAACGGCTCAGCTGCCAAGGCATATAGCAACGGCGAAAGGGGGCAGCCCTGCCTTGTGCCTCTGCTGAGGTCAAACTGCTCGGAGGGCCATCCGTTCGCCATTACCTTGGCCGTGGGTGACTGATACAATAGTTGCACCCATTTAATAAATTTAGGGCCAAAGCCATGGGGCTTTAGCACCACCCGGATGGGTTGATGAACAACTTGGTAAGTTGGGATGTGTTGCGACACTGACATGTATTGACACTGATGGGCATGTCTGATGGGTGGGATATCCCGGGTCACTGATGGGTGGCACTGTTGGGCACTGATGGGCACTGATATTTGTGGCACTGATGGGCACTGATGGGCACTGGTAGGTACACAGATGAGCACTGGTAGGTGACACAGATGAGCACTGGCAGGTGACATGATGTGCAGCAGATAGGCTGGCACTGTGGGCACTGAGAGTTGAGTTGCTATGGATTGCACTGTGTCGGGCACTGAGAGTGGATATTCCCGGCACTGTGGGTCACTGAGAGATGGCAGTGTATATTTTGAATGGTCACTGGTAGGATCGGAAACTTCCATAAGTGGGGCAAAGGTGGGCACAATAGGTTTAGGGCTCACTCAGCCGCTGTGTCAGATAGATCTTGCAGAAGGCCGTTTTTTTTTGGCGTTAGGGTCTTGATACTCGCGGGACTGTTGTGGGAAGCCGCATTACCTTTGGCTTTGTAACTGTTATTATGGAAAGTGGAGGTCATGATCATCTGCTGTCCCCTGTGTATTGGCTATCTAGACAGCTGATCATCCAGTCACTGGTAAGGGGATGTCGGGTCATAAGGGCGTAGTCCCGGCACAGTCATAGATCCGCGCTGTAAAAGCCGTCATTTGGGGTCAGTAGCTAGGCAATTAATATTGCGGACGCCTCTGGCGTGGGTAGTGTGCGTGGAATGGTATGCCCACCCACCCACGGCGGCGGAGGGCCATCTGGAGTCTCCCTTCTATGTGTGTTTCTACCAATGCCACTACATCTGCTCTCTGCTTCTTAGGAATGAGAGGGCTGCCGAGCGTTTAATCTTATCGCGTAGGCCCCTCAGTTAAATAGAGGGCTAACTCTTAGGGCTGCCGAGCGTTTAAGAATTTAGGAGTTTAAAATATCATGCGTAGCATGTCCATTTAGGAAGGACGGAGTCTGTTTCAATAGTCCCCTATTGTTACTAGGTTAGTGCACTGGGGGCGTATTGTAAAAAATAGGCCATAAGCCCTGTGGGTCAAGTGATTCCATAATGAAAACTCTGCTTGGAAAAAAGAGGATAATATTGGAAGGGGACGCCTTCAGGCGGGGCTAGCGTTTACTCTTAAGGATTTCCTGTTCCATTAAAGATTCATGGAGTATCCAAGGGGTATTTTGTACCATGCATGTGATAACTTCATAGTCCCCTCTTGTAATAACGCTTTGCCCATGCCCTAAACCCCAACATGGCGGGGCTTAAACATTGTGAATGACACCCAAGAGTTCCATCACTTGTAGACATGTGAAAAATGCATCGCAAAATTTCAGCCAGTATTCCTGTCCATTAATACTGGGTGTTGGTAGTTGCACTTACTACTGCCCACATTTCAGTTTTGGTAGGTGAGCCAGCGAAGTCACCATCTTAGTCCCTTGAAAGTATAGTATATAGTACGGGTACATTAGACCCATCCACCCCTCTTACTTTTCCCAAGGTGGGTCTCACTATATGCTGAAAAAATTGCAAAAACAACTGTTTAACAACCCCCTCCCCCCTCCCCGCCTTACACCCACCCCAACCTGTGTAGGCATAATCCCTTAACAACTCTGAACTACCATCTGGGAGAAACAGTAATAGTGTATATAAGGCGTAGATGAGGAACAATTTTAGTCGCTGAAACCCATAGTGGTATTGGGCCAATCCCTGCAGAGGAAGATAAAGATGGGGCCTAGTTGCACGCCCCCGCAAATTGGTATAAGGAGGCAGCACAACCCAGTTCCTCTGTTCATCCACATAGTCATGATTCCCAGTGGTTGGTGGGGCATAAATTCGCTACACTATGCATGCGGCTTGTAGGACCAGCACACTTCCACAGCTCCGCGTGGCGGATAAGTTCAGGAGTATGGGGGAAAAAAAAAAAAAAACTCCCACGAGGGGAGCGATGAAATATAGAAAGTCCACTCAAAATATCTGAAATAAAAAGGGGGAAAATTTTTAAAAATGTGGCATAGGTAGTTAGGGAGGCCGAGTGATGGCAGAGACATGAAGTAAGAGGATCTCACCATATGGTTCACCTGGCGTGTGGTCAGTCACCCCTGCCGTGTGCAGGCCCGCGTTCCAGCCAGGAGATGACTTCACGAGGATCCTCGAAGAACGACACTCGCCCATCATGTTCCACTCTTAGGCGTGCAGGGAAGAGCATGGAATACTTCAGGTGACGGTCGCGCAGTCTGCACTTGGCCTCCATGAAGCTCTGTCGGCGTTTCTGTATTTCGGCCTAGAAGTCTGGAAATATTGCCACCTTTACGTTTCCTACTGGAATGTTACCCTTCTCTCTTGCCAGCCTCAGCGCAGCGTCCCGGTCTTTGTAGTTTAAGAGTTTTGCAATAAAGGTACGGGGGGAGCCCCCTGAGGAGGGGGTTTAGCAGGCATCCTATGAGCCCTCTCCACCACCAGCATGGGGGAGAAGGCCTCCCGGCCGTATGTGGCTATCAGTAGTTGTTCCAGGAACGATGTCGGGTCTTTACCTTCCGCTCCCTCCGGGAGACCGATGAAACGGAGATTACACCTCCTCAAACGATTTTCCATGTCGTCTTGTTTGGCGAGCAGTTGGTTAATCTGTCTCTGCATGTGTTCAGATCCGGTCTGCAATGGCGGGAGGATGTCTTCGACCGTGCTGATACGAGTTTCTGTCTCCGTGACCCGTTCGCGGATTTTCTGGAAATCCTGTCTAATCAAAGACATGTCCATCTTGACCCCCTCGATCTGGGCGGTGAGGGACGTCCTGCAGAGTGTGATCGCTTCTGGCGGTACTGTGCGAGCTTTGCTGCGGTCGATTTTTGGCTCTTCGGGGGGGACATGATAGCAGGCTCAGGTGTGTTATTTAAGATTTTGTCAGGGTAGGCCAGGGCGGATGAAAATATGATGAGAAGGACAGGGCCCAGTGCTGGCTTAGAAGCCGGGTGTACCAAGATGGCCGCCGGCCTCTGTGTACAGGCCGAAGCCGCGGACTTGCCTGAGTGCTTATTGCTTTTAAGAGGGTCTCCTCTCCGCTCTGTGGACGGATGGCTGGTGGTGTGGAGTGTCCAGGGAGGATAGGAGGATGTCTGCCTGCACAGGGCCTAGTGCTGGTTCCGAGGCCGGGTGTTCCAAGATGGCCGCGGCCTCCGTGTGTAGGCCGAAGCCGGGGACTCGCCTGATTGCGGCCACCGAGCGGGAGGACGCCGCTCCGATCGGGCCGCCGGAGGGCCGGAAATTAGGTGGATTATGGATAGGGACCCCAGACAAGCTGCCTGCCCGAATGGGGGGATTTTTGAGTGGAGGAATAGGTTTTTCCACAGGATTAATGATGGAGCTCAGGGCATGCAGGTCCTACACCATGCTCCGTCAGGCCACGCCCCCCAATAAGTGCACATTTAAACATGTAAATAAATGGCCATAAAAAAATAATTGACAAAAATGATATATTTATTATTGCATATATATTAACAAAAATGCACAACATGTGCAAAACATATACCATCATGTGCATTTTTAGGAATACATTCTATTAACCAATGAAAAACTTCACAAAAAAGATATCCAACAAAAACTGTCACAGATTATGATAGGTGGGAGGAGGATGGTGTATGTCCTCTAGAGGATTGGGAGGGGGAGGTTAGACATGTTGAAAATATTGCTGAATTTCATAAGCTCCTCCCTGAAAATGTGGTTGGTTAAACCTTTGGGACATGATTTGAAATCTGGAAGTTGCAGCAGATAGTTTTGTGTGTGAGCGTGAGGTACCTGGATCATCGCACCTCCCAGAAAACTGATTAGTAATGTTGCCCTCATACAGTGCATCTCTATTTTGTGCAGATTGCTGCTGGTAGTAATGAATGAGACGCATTACTTCAGAGCGCATCTCACATTGATAATCAGAATACTTTGGCCATTTGAGGAACCATGCTTCTGGCAAAGGACTCCAATTCTCCTCAATCTTTTTGTTGTTTGTTAAACAATTGTTTAACAACACATAGGAAGTCCTCTGACAGTTGTTGTTTTGTTAGTTTCCTTTGTTTTTCTCTGTTGGTGGGCAATGTTGCTTCTGGTGTTTCAGCTTCAGTTTCATTTATTTGCAAATTGTCTGCTGCATCTAATTCATCGATCTCCTCTGCATCCTCAGGGTCCTCCTTACTTTCAGACACCATATTGCTTTCTGTACTGAAAATACAAAAATAGACAATTTGTAAAAATTGGTAAAAATGTTGTTATACCGTGCACTCCTAAAAATAAAAATGTAATATTAGATAATTCTATCTAAATAATAAAATTTACATAAATGTTGTTATACTTACGGTTTCATCTCTATGACTGGCTTCAGGAACATGAGCTCCTCATAGTGACAATACACTCTCCCTTTTCTCTTCCCACCAGAATCACTCTATATCTTAGTTTGTAGATTGTGTTCTCTCTTATAGTTATCCCTCATAGTCTTTCAAGTTTTCTTTATTAGTCATACTGAAAGAAAAAAGATATTTTTGTTTTATTACAGATATCTTGCCACAGGAAATACCTATACATCATTACACTATGAATTCAGAGCAAGAATATCGACAATTGGAGAAATTGTGAAGGTAATATGTGATGCTATTTAGAATTTGAAAAAAACTACATTCATGCCTATTCCAAATAAAGAGAAATGGAATGATGTTGCTAAGCAGTTCTGGAGCAAAACCAACTTTCCAAACTGCCTGGGAGCAATTGATGGAAAACACATTCGGTTAATAAAACCCTGTCACAGTGGTAACCGATATTATAATTACAAAAAATATTTTTCTGTTGTGCTAATGGCTGTGGTTGATGCAGACTATAAATTCATATTTATTGATGTAGAAGCATTTGGGAGTTCTGAAGACTCTTCTGTTTTCCTGAATTCGACATTTGGGAAGCATCTTCAATCTAATCGACTCAATTTGCCTGAAAAACGACCATTACCCGGTACAGAAAGTCCAGATATGCCATTTGTTTTTGTGGCTGATGAGGCTTTTGCTATCAACGAACATTTAATGAAGCCCTACTCACGGAGGAATCTTGACACCCGGAAGAGAATCTTCAATTATCGTGTCTGTCGGGCATGTAGGCTGGTTGAAAGTTCCTTTGGCATTCTTGCCAACAAATGGCAAATATTCCATAAACCTATCAATCTCAAGGTCGAAAATGCATGTAAATTAATAAAGGCAGCATGTGTGTTGCACACTGTGGTAAGGGATAGAGATGGCATCAATTTTGAGGACACATTGGCTCACAATTTGGAACCTGTTGATTTCCCTCATGTCCGTGGTCCAACAGTGGGTTTCAGAATTAGGGATGATTTGGCAGATTATTTTATGAGCCCTGCTGGAGCAGTACCTTGGCAAGGAAATAGGATTTAAAACTTATACGAGTCAAATAAAAATGATCATTACTATGTTTCATTGAATATTTTTTCTTATTTTCAAGTATATACTTTGAAAAATAATTGCATATTGTTATCGATTCTGAATATTTGTTTATTGCTGTATTGATTAAAGACAATAAAAACATGATTACTTTGATGTTGTTTATACTTTCTTTAGGAGTTCAATAATAACAATAATATACATAAATTTACAATGACTTCGGTTTGAGTGTTTGGGACTAGAGGGAGTGGGATTAGGGTTAGGGTGGGGGTTTGGGACTAGAGGGACTGGGATTAGGATTAGGGTTGGGGGTTTGGGACTACCGGGACTGGGATTAGGGTTAGAGTTGGGGGTTTGGGATTTGAGGGACAGGGGTTAGGGTTGGGGGTTTGGGACTAGAGGTACTGGGTTAAGGTTAGGGTTGGGGTTTGGGACTATGGGGACTGGGATTAGGGTTAGGGTTGGGGTTTGGGACTAGGGAAGGGGGAGTGGGAGGAAATAATAGGGCATTATGGTTTAATACACAATAGAATTTTTATTTTTATTTTTTTTCCCTTTCCCTCTTTCCCTGGGATAAAACAAAAGTTTAAGATTTAGCTAATATGCACTTTTTATAAATGTTAAGAGTCTGTTAAATGCTGTGTTTTTTTTTCTTGAAGTGTTAAATAATCGTGGAAAAAATGAATAAAGAAACAAAAAAAAGGTTAGGGTTGGGGGTTTGGGACTATTGGGACTGGGATTAGGGTTAGGGTTGGGGGGTTGGGACTACCAGGACTGGGATTAGGGTTGGGGACTACCAGGACTGGGATTAGGGTTAGGGTTGGGGGTTTGGGACTACCAGGACTGGGATTAGGGTTAGGTTTGGGGATTTGGGACTAGAGGTACTGGGATTAGGGTTAGGGTTTGGGACTAGAGGTACTGGGATTAAGGTTAGGGTTGGGGTTTGGGACTAGAGGGACTGGGACTAGGGTTGGGGGTTTGGGACTAGAGGGACTGGGATTAGGGTTACATTTTTGTGTTTTGGGACTATTCTGACTGGGATTAGGGTTAAAATGTTGTGTTTTGGGGCTCTTCTGAGTGGGATTAGGGTTAACATTTTGTGTTTTGGGACTATTCTGACTGGGATTAGGGTTAAACTTTTGTGTTTTGGGACTATTCTGACTGGGATTAGGGTTAAACTTTTGTGTTTTGGGACTATTCTGACTGGGATTAGGGTTAAACTTTGGTGTTTTGGTGCTATTCTCAACACCTCTCAACAGGATTTCCTGTATCCCAGCATTCTACAATGCACTGCGGTCATGTGACCTTCCCACAGCTTCTAAAGTGCTTCCCATTCATTTCAATGGCGTTTTTGAAGCACTTTTTTGCGCTACAAACAAGCTCCAAAGATGGCGCTTGCAGGACTTTTCTCAATGCCCAGCCAGCGCAACGCCCCAGTCTGAAAACATCTATTAAGATGAATGGGAGGCAGTTTTCAGGTGCTTTACAAGCGCTACTATTTTTAGTGCTAAAACCAATGAAAATCGCCTTAGTGTGAAAGCAGCCTAATTGTACCAACAAAGGATCTGCATATCAGCGTCCCCAGACATGCTTAGTTTGAAATTAACCTATTATGGAAGTCTGTGGTGTCCAATGGCGTTCACTCGCCTCATTACACTGCAAATAGAAATCCATGATTGGAGGAGAAGCCAGTCACTTGATTTTAACTGGTCATGTGACTAGTCTCCACTCCTCCCCAGCAGATTTTTTTCATTCAGTTATAAAATTGAATGTCTCTGAGTCAATTCCCAAAGCAGGGGGAGCGCAAGGCACATTTGTAAAGTACGGCTCTGATTTTCTTAAATGTCCTGTTTTTAAAAAAGTTATAAAACAGCAGTAAGGTCATACTGCCACTTTCCAATTCGTCTCTTAGTTTGTTAATGAAAAATAAAATGCTTGGATTTATTTGTATTATTTTATCAGTGGGCAAAGAAAAAGACAGTTGCTATTTGGAATCATAAATAAATAGACAATATACTAGCATTATATACTCATACACTATACTATAATAGTAAATGTAAAATGTTTTACAGATACCCCAGGAACGTTTAACCACCCACACTAAGGAGACAGAACGATTCCATAATATTCAACTCTTTTATTCTGCTCCACTGAGGCTGCTGATGTGTATAAAATATTTCTCAGCTTGAAAATAACTCTCCATTGATAACCCAGGAACTGGAAAGATTTCACAGCTGGATCATTTTCAGACCTCTTAATGTAACAAATTAGAGTTATTTGCTCATACCTGAATGCCCAAGACAGCAAAAATTTGTTTTTGTTTTTTCCAATTCTGCCTTTTGCTAAACGCAAATGGGTCCAGCCCTTGCATTGTAATTTCTTTTAAGATGGGATATATATATATACAAATTAAAAAAGGTCTCTATTGGAAATATGGAGAGCAGCAAATCCCACCAGGGAATCCAATCTTTTCTCACTCAATTAGAAAAAGAAGCACAAAAAAATGGGTTGGCTGGACACATGCATTAAATTCCAATCATTTTTAAAGCAGCCACAGCCTCAGTAGAAAAGCCTGTTTTCTGCCAGCATGTTGTAGAGAAGTATCTTTGCTCTGTGTTGTGGTCTCTCTGCAGAGCTCTGGCACTCCCCCGCTGAGGCAGACCAATCACTCTGTATTAAACAAAAGTTCATGCTCCCTGCTGATTCGAGAGCTCTAGTCCTGACTTAACAAGGGGCATTTCAGATCTCTGCAGAATGACCACTGCTTTTGAACAAAAAGAAAATGTTCTTCTGTGAAGACAGGCTTTTCTACTACTTGGGCTGTGACAGTGTTCTAAAGAAAACAAAATGTAAGACTTTGCACATCTTTTGTTATACTGCATTTAGAATACTATTATTATTTTACAGAATTGATATAGCGCCATAGTGACAATACACTCTCCCTTTTCTCTTCCCACCAGAACCACTCTATATCTTAGTTTGTAGATTGTGTTCTCTCCTATAGTTATCCCTCATAGTCTTCCACATTTTCTTTATTAGTCGTACTGAAAGAAATAAGATATTTTTGTTTTATTACAGATAGCTTGCCACAGGAAATACGTATACATCATTACACTATGAATTCAGAACAGAAATATCGACAATTGGAGAAATTGTGAAGCTAATATGTGATGTTATTTAGAATGTGAAAACTACATTCATGCCTATTCCAAATAAAGAGAAATTGAATGATGTTGCTAAGCAGTTCTGGAGCAAAACCAACTTTCCAAACTGCCTGGGAGCAATTGATGGAAAACACATTCGGTTAATAAAACCCTGTCACAGTGGTAACCGATATTATAATTACAAAAAATATTTTTCTGTTGTGCTAATGGCTGTGGTTGATGCAGACTATAAATTCATATTTATTGATGTAGGAGCATTTGGGAGTTCTGCAGACTCTTCTGTCTTGCTGAATTTGACATTTGGGAAGCGTCTTCAATCTGATTGACTCGATTTGCCTGAAAACCGACCATTAACGGTACAGAAAGTCCAGATATGCCATTTGTTTTTGTGGCTGATGAGGCTTTCGCTAGCAACGAACATTTAATGAAGCCCTACTCACGGAGGAATCTTTACACCCGGAAGAGAATCTTCAATTATCGTGTCTGTCAGGCATGTAGGCTGGTTGAATGTTCTTTTGGCATTCTTGCAAATATTCCATAAACCTATCAATCTCAAGGTCGAAAATGCATGTAAATGAATAAAGGCAGCATGTGTGTTGCACAATGTGGTAAGGGATAGAGATGGCGTCAATTTTGAGGACACATTGGCTCACAATTTGGAACCTGTTGATTTCCCTCATGTCCGTGGTCCAACAGTGGGTTTCAGAATTAGGGATGATTTGGCGGATTATTTTATGAGCCCTGCTGGAGCAGTATATTGGCAAGGAAATAGGATTTAAAACGTATACGTATCAAATAAAAATGATCATTAATATGTTTCATTGAATATTTTTTCTTGTTTTCAAGTATATACTTTAAAAAATAATTGCATATTGTTATCGATTCTGAATATTTGTTTATTGCTGTATTGTTTAAGACAATAAAAACATGATTACTTTGATGTTGTTTATACTTTCTTTAGGAGTTCAATAATAACAATAATATACATCAATTTCCAATGACTTTGGTTTGAGGATTTGGGACTAGAGGGACAGGGATTAGGGTTAGGGTTGGGGGTTTGGGACTAGAGGGACTGGGATTAGGGTTAGGGTTGGGGGTTTGGGACTACCGGGAATGGGATTAGGGTTATAGTTGGGGTTTGAGACTAGAGGGACTGGGATTAGGGTTAGGGTTGGGGGTTTGGGACTAGAGGTACTGGGATTAAGGTTAGGGTTGGGGGTTTGGGATTATGGGGACTGGGATTAGGGTTAGGGTTGGGGTTTGGGACTAAAGGGATTGGGATTAGGGTTAGGGTTGGGGGTTTGGGACTAGATGGACTGGGATTAAGGTTATGGTTGGGGGTCTGGGACTACCAGGACTGGGATTAGGCTTGGGGGTTTGGGACTAGAGGGACTAGGATTAGGGTTAGGGTTGGGGGTTTGGGACTAGAGGGACTGGGATTAGGGTTAGGGGTTTGGGACTAGAGGGACTGGGATTAGGGTTAGGGTTGGGGTTTTGGGACTAGAGGGACTGGGATTAGGGTTAAGGTTTGGGGTTTGGGACTAGTGGGACTGGGATTAGGGTTAGGGTTGGGGGTTTGGGACTAGAGGGACTGGGATTAGGGTTAGGGTTGGCGGTTTGGGACTAGAGGGACTGGGATTAGGGTTTGGGGTTTGGGACTACCGGGACTGGGATTAGGGTTAGGGTTGGTGTTTGGAACTAGAGGGACAGAGATTATGGTTAGGGTTGGGGGTTTGGGAGTAGAGGGACTGGGATTAGGGTTAGGGTTGGGGGTTTGGGACTAGAGGGACTGGGATTAGGGTTAGGGTTGGGGGTTTGGGACTAGAGAGACTGGGATTAGGGTTAGGGTTGGGGGTTTGAGACTAGAGGGACTGGGATTAGGGTTACATTTTTGTGTTTTGGGACAACTCTGCCTGGGATTAGGGTTAAAATTTTGTGTTTTGCGGCTTTTCTGAATGGGATTAGGGTTAACATTTTGTGTTTTGCGGCTTTTCTGACTGGGATTAGGGTTAAACTTTTGTGTTTTGGAACTATTCTGACTGGGATTAGGGTTAAACTTTTGTGTTTTGGGACTATTCTGACTGGATTAGGGTTAAAGTTTGTGTTTTGGGACTATTCTGACTGGGATTAGGGTTAAACTTTTGTGTTTTGGGACTATTCTGACTGGGATTAGGGTTAGTTATGGGGTTTGGGATTAGCGGGCGTGGGAGTGAGAATCACACTCCTGCTTATCTGACAAGGACTATGGGATTGGTACTCACTTTTGGCAGCGTTTTGTTTTCTTGGAAGGTCATTCCAGTCCTCAATATGATGTTCAGCAATGGCATACCATCCTAAAGACTTTTTGCTGCAGTTGGCATTCCAGGGATTTTTGGTGTCCCAAAGTTCAGGGTGGCCCCGCATTGATTGAATAAACTCCTCCGGTTCTATTGCTGCTGCATTGAATCTGGTTGGTCTTGCCACATTTTCTCCACTGGCTTGTATCCAGTTATCTGCAGCATCCATGCTCTCTTGTCTCTCTCCTCAACACCTCTCAACAGGATTTCCTTTATCCCAGCATCCTACACTGCACTGCGGTCATGTGACCTTCCCACAGCTACTTAAGTTCTTCCGATTCATTTCAATGGCATTTTTTAAGCACTTTTTGCGCTACAACCAAGCTCCAAAGATGGTGCTTGCAAGACTTTTCTCAACGCCCCACCAGCACAACGCCCCAGTCTGAAAACATCCATTGAGATGAATAGGAGGCAGTTTTCAGGTGCTTTACAAGTACTATTTTTAGCGCTAAAATGCCTGAAAAGCGATTCAGTGTGAAAGCAGCCTAATCTTACCAAGGAAGGATCTGCATATCAGACATGCTTAGTTTGAAATGAACCTATTATTACAGCCTGTTGTGTCCAATGGAGTTCACTCACCTCATTACACTGCAAACAGAAATCCATGATTGGAGTAGAAGCCAGTCACTTGATTTTAAAAGGTCATGTGACTAGTCTCCACTCCTCCCCAGCAGATTTTTTTTCATTCAGTTTCAGTTTCAGTTTTCATTCAGTTTGGAGTCAATTCCCAAAGCAGGGGGAGTGCAAGGCACATTTGTAAAGTATGGCTCTGATTTTCTTAAATGTTCTGTTTTTTTAAAAAGATATAAAACAGCAGTAAGGTCATACTGCTACTTTCTAAATTGTCTCCTAGTTTGTTAATGAAAAATAAAATTCTTGGATTTATTTGTATTATTTTATCAGTGGGCAAAAAAAACGTTAGTTGCTATTTGGAATCATAAATAAATAGACAATATACTAGAATAATATACTCATACAGTATACTATATTAGTAAATGTAAAATGCTTTACAGATACCCCAGGTACGTTTAACCACCCACACTAAGGAGACAGAATGATTCCTTAATATTCAACTCTTTTATTCTGCTCCACTGAGGCTGCTGATGTGTATAAAATATTTCTCAGCTTGAACATAACTCTCTATTGATAACCCAGGAACTGGAAAGATTTCACAGCTGGATCATTTTCAGACCTCTTAATGTAACAAATTAGAGTTATTGGCTCATACCTGAATGCCCAAGACAGCAAAAATGTATTTTAGTTTTTTCCAATTCTGCCTTTTGCTAAACGCAAATGGAACCAACCCTTGCATTGTCATTTCTTTTAAGAAGGGATATATATATATATATATATATATATATATATCTATAAATTAAAAAAGGTCTCCATTGGAAATATGGAGAGCAGCAAATCCCACCAGGGATTCCAATCTTTTCTCACTCAATAGGAAAAAAAAAGCACAAAAGAATGGGTTGGCTGGACACATGCATTAAAGTCCAATCATTTTTAAAGCAGCCACAGCCTCAGTAGAAAAGCCTGTTTTCTGCCAGCATGTTGTAGAAGTGTCTTTGCTCTGTGTGTTGTGGTCACTCTGCAGAGCTCTGACACTCCCCCACTGAGGCAGACCAGTCACACTGTATTCAGCAAAAGTTCATGCTCCCTGCTGATTAGAGAGCTCTAGTCCTGACTTAGCAAGGGGCATTTCAGACCTCTGCAGAGAGACCACTGCTTTTGAACAAAAATACAATTTTCTTCTGTGCAGCATGCTGAGAGGAGACAGGCTTTTCTACTACTCGGGCTGTGACAGTGTTCTAAAGAAAACAAACTGTTATGCCGCATACACACGAGCGGATTTTCCGGCAGAAAAATCTGTTTTTTCAGACGGAATTCCGCTCAAGCTTGGCTTGCATACACACGGTCACACAAAAGTTTGCTGAACTTCCGACTGTCGTGATGCACAACACCACGACGAGCCGAGAAAATGAAGTTCAATGCTTCCGAGCATGCGTCAAATTGTTTCTGAGCATGCGTAGGAATTTTGCACATCGGAATTGGTACAGACGATTGGAATTTCCAATCTGAACTTTTTTCCGACCGAAAAAATTAGAACATGCTCTCAATCTATTGCTGGCCAAAAATTCCGCCAGCAAAAGTCCTATGGAGCATACACACGATCACATTTTCCGACAAAAAGCTCTCATCGGTCTTTTGCTGTCCGAAATTCCGATCGTGTGTACGATAAGACTTCGCGCACCTTTTGTTATACTGCATCTAGAATGGTATTATTATTATTATACAGGATTTATATAGCGCCAACAGTTTGCACAACGCTTTACAATATAAAGGGAAACATTGCACCAACAGTACAATTCTAAACAAGAGGGTTAGAGGGGCCCTGCTCCTGCAAGCTTACAATCTAAGATGGAGGGGCTGATGAAACAAAAAGTAGGGACTGTGAGGGATGAACTGATGAGGGGAGTAGAAGATTTGGTTGTTAGCTGGAGGCAAGATAGTCCTCCCTGAAGAGATTTTTCAGGGATTGCCTAAAAGTTGACATAGTAGGAGATAACCAGACAGATTGGGGTACTGAGTTCCAGAGGATGGGAGAGGCTCTGGAGAAGTGCCGGAGATGAGCATCGGAGGAAGACACAAGGGAGCTAGAAAGCAGAACGTCTTGGGAGGAGTGGAGAGGACAGTTTTGGTGATATTTGAAGATAAGATTGGTGATGTAGTTCGAAGCAGAATTGTAAATGGCTTTGTATGTTATTGTTAGTGTTTTGAATTGTATTGAAATAAATTTACATACTATAGCAGGAGCTTGGAAGACTTTTAGATGGCTAAAACATAACATTTCTTAGATTGTGATCCATGAAAAAGTTGCTTACATTGTTAACTGCTTGCCAACCAGCCGCCGTCATTATACTGCGGCAGGTCGGCACGATCCCATGAACCGTCGTAGCTATACATTGGCTCGTGGGATCAGGATAGCAGGTGCACGCTGCACAGCAGGGGTGCAGATGCTCATGGCCGACAGTCGCGATGACCGCCGGCCACGAGCGATCGCGAGCACGAGGGACAGAACGCGGAAGTGTGTGTGTGTAAACACACAAATCCGTGTTTTGTTCTGAGAGGAGTGACAGATCGTGTGTTCCTATTTGCTAGGAACCACGATCCGTCACTTCCTCTAGTCAGTCCCCTCCAACTTCAGTTAGAATCACCTCCCAGAGAACACAATTAACCCCTTGATCCCCCCTGGTGTTAACCCCTTCATTGCCAGTGACATTTTTACAGTAATCAATGGCCTTTTATAGCACTGATCACTATATAAATGCCAATGGTCCCAAAAATGTATCAAAATTGTCCGATGTGTCCGCCATAATGTAGTAGTCCTGATAAAATCGCAGATCACCGCCATTACTAGTAAAAAAAAAATAATAAAAAAAATGCCACTATCCCATATTTTGTAGAAGCTATAACTTTTGCGCAAACCAATCAATATACGCTTATTGCGATTTTTATTACCAAAAATATGTAGAAGAATATATATCGGCCTAAACTGAGGAAAACATTTTTTATAGGTTTTTGGGGGATATTTATTATAGCAAAAAGTTAAAAATATTGAATGTTTTTCAAAAATTGTCGCTCTTTTTTTTGTTTATAGCGCAAAAAATAAAAACCGCAGAGGTGATCAAATACCACCAAAAGAAAGCTCTATTTGTGGGAAAAAAAGGATGCCAATTTTGTTTGGGTACAGCGTCGCACGACCGTGCAGTGTTCAGTTAAAGCGATGCAGTGCCGAATCGCAAAAAATGGCCCGGTAATTCAGCAGCCAAATCTTCTGTGGCTGAAGTGGTTAATGACGAGAAGAACTTATTTGAACAGGCTTGGGAACCTTGGGTGACATATCTACATATATCCTTATTTTTGAGCCCTGGCATGGTAAGGTCCCCTGGCTACTCGTTCCATCTTCTTCTGTAGCCTAGATCCCCTTTTATTTTCGGGATACTACATTTTCCTCTGACCTTCTCTTTTTTTTTTTCTTTCTTTTTTCCTCTTTTACCTTTTTTGACATTTACTCGTGGTTATGGTTTGCAAGTCATTATATCTTCACTAAGGTGACATTTATGGTGCCTATTGAGTTTATTCAATGCACAACAGTATCTTCAAGATGATGCTTCTTTTGATCTAGTTACTGGTAGTGCAAACATTTATGTATGTATGTATTGTTTCTAATTTTCAGTGTAAAGGTTCCTTATGTTATTGTCACATGTTGGCTGTTTTGCTACGTTGTTCCGAATGCCTATGTCTTGTGTCATGTTGGATGGCACTGTAATGTCACCTTGTTGATATTTCAGATTTGAATTAAAAAAAATGTTAAACGTAAAATAAATTTACATGATTTAAAGGCTAAGTTCACCTCCTTTTTTTTTTCTAAAATCCAGCTCCCCTATGTACCAATATACCAGTAATGTACCTCTGTTGCAGAAAAAAACAAGTTTTCGTTGGTTTTAAAGACCAGGCCTCACCTCTATCTATGGCTGTAGTTTGTCGATCACTTCAGAAACTTCCTGGTAGACAGAGGACAGACACACAGGACGGACCAGCCAGTATGACCCAGGAAAGAGTTTATCAGCTGTCCTCATTAGCATACCTTCACCCATCAACTAAGTTTTAACAGCATCCCTGGCGTTCCTCCATGCATGAATTTGCCTGACTTCCACAGGGTCCCGTCTGATGCTAAATTCCCTGGGGCCACATGCAGCCCGCGGAACATCCCTGGTGTAGTCCAAGTGCCTACCTTATTGGATACAGAGTGATTGTATTGATGGTGTGTCTTCCTATTATATAGTTTTGGTAAATCTAAAAGAGATTGTACAATCAGATTGTATAGTGTATGGCCATATTTATCCATCTAAAATGACATAGTTGCGCTTTCAGTGTCATTAATTGGTAACGTCACACTAAACACAGAAGAAAACACACATTTTGCCACATGAAAAAACAAGTGACAAATGCAGTAACAAATTTACAAAAATGTCCTATGAGCTACTTTGCCAGGTGGAGCGCAGCCCATTGAAATCGACTGGCTGCCCTATGTGTGTCACTGCAAAAATAAGCCAAAAAACATGCACTTCCACAACTCTAGGTGTGAATGGGGCTTGAAAGTTAAAATGTTGCGTTTACACAAGAACAATGAGGCTCCATTCACATCTGTGCATTTCCAAATGCATGTGTCAGGGAAATGGCTGTAGGAGAACTGGCAATAGTGCCAGTTGTCAGAGAACCAACAGCAGGAGAAGGGCTTTAGGACCCAGCATCTCTGGCAGGAGAAGGACTTTAGGACCCAGTATCCCTACCAGCAGGTCACATGGGCCTATATAAGGAAGTCTGTTAGTGTCTGCAGTTGTTGGTTTGTCAGTCTTCCTGTGTTCCTGAACCTCTGTGCAAGTACTATTTGGATTCCTGTTGTGACCCGGCTTGTTCCTGACCTGTCTGATCTGCTCTCCTGGTTTGACCCCCTGGCTTGCTTTACCGACTTGTTGTCGACTTGTTGTAAAAGATTATCTATACCAGACCTGAAGGGCCTAGTATGGAATTTAGGGGGGGACCCCCCACGCAATATTTTTTTTACATTTTGGTTTGGGGTTCCCCTTAATATTCATACCAGACCCAAAAGGCCTGGTATGTATTTTTGGGGGGACCCCCATGCCGTTTTTTTCAATTACTTTTATCTGTATTGCCAAGACCCGACAATTCATTATAGCCGCGAGTAGTTTTAAATGACTTTTCTTCCTTTAGAAATGTAATTTTGTGCAGGGACTGTTCTAAACACGGGAAAAATTTGCCACTTTACAGGCATACTATAGACACCCGCCAGGTACGAAAGTTAAAGGAATATTTCACTTTTATTCTTTCACTTTAAGCATTATTAAAAATCACTGCTCCCGGAAAAAACTGACATTTTTAAAACTTTTTTGCATTGATACATGTCCCCTGGGGCAGGACCCGGGTCTCCAAACACTTTTTATGAAAATAACTTGCATATTAACCCTTAAAAATAGCACTTTTGATTTTTCACGCTCATGTCTGCCAAATTTTTTATTTTTAAAAGTCAGCAACTACAAATACTGCAGCTGCTGACATTTAAAATATGGACACTTATGGACATTTATTAAATGGATATTTATTCTATTCAAATTTATTCTATTTGAAATTCAAATTTTGGAAGATGGTTATATTATTTCTAATCTATTGTTTTATTCTATTCTTTTCTATTTCATTTTCTATTCTAGTCTTTTCTATTATATTATTTTCTATTGTTTTCTAATTTGAATTTATTCTGTTTGAAATTAAAATTTCGGAAGAAGTTTACATTCTTTGTATTTTATTTTATTCTATTGTTCTGTTCTATTCTATTCTTTTTTAATCTATTCTTTTTTTCTATTCTATTATTTTCTATTTTATTCTTTTTAATTCTATTCTATATTATAATTTATTCTATTTGAAATTCAGAAGATGTTTATATTCTTACTATTTTATTCTATTATTTTCTTGTTTAAATTATATTCTATTCCTTTATATTCTATTCTATTTTATTCTTTTTGGAAATTCGAATTCGAATTAGATTAGAAAACGATTCAAATTTGATTAGAAAACTATTTGAATTCAAATTTCGTCCAAAATTTTGTTTTGTTATTTTGGATTAAATTTGTTACTATTGTAATTTGGAAATTCTAATACATCCAAATTTCTGAATAACGAAAAATTTGTCCGAATTAAAATTTGGAACAAAACAAACTGCACATGTCTAAATACCATTATTATACATGTCGGTCGGCTCCAGACAGACAGCTAAGGTTCATTCTTAATTTGTGCTTGGACCAAACACAAGCTCATCTATAAGGCTCGATTCACACTAATCTGTTTTTTGATGCATTATGCAGAGATGCAGGGACATTTTTTAACATGGGTTCCTATGCAACATGTTCACATCAATGCATTTTTGTGCCTCTGCGTTTTTGGAAAGGGTCGGGATTTTTTTTCCTGCAAAATGCAGCGTTTTGCATGTAATAGAATTTAACCACTTAACAACCGGCCCATAGCCGAAAATAGCCGAAAAACGGCTACAGGGCGGTTGCTTAACTCTGGGAGGCCGTTAATTAACGGCCTCACAGAATTCTGCTCTTGCGCGCCCCCTGGGGCGCGCACTCGAGAACATCCATGATCGCCGGTTCCAGAGGACCCGGCGGATCATGGATCACGGTAAACGGCCGCTCATCGCGGCCGTTTACCACGTGATCGCTCCGTCAAATGACGGAGCGATCACATGTAAGCAAACCGGCGTCATTTGATGACGCCGGTTCCTCTCTCCTCCTCTCTCTGTACCGATCGGTACAGTGTGAGAGGAGAGGGGGAGGGATCGGTGGCAGCAGTGCTGTGGGCGGGATCTGTAGTGCCCACAGCCTGCTCTGCATGCCACCGATCCATCCATCCATCCATGCTCAGCCATCCCTCCATACCCTGCAATACACAGCAATAGCCTGCAGTGTATTGCTGGGTATTGCAGGGTATGGAGGGATGGCTGAGCATGGATGGATGGATACCCTGCAATGCTCTGCCATACCCTCCAATACTGTGCCATACCCTGCAATGCTGTGCCATACCCTCCAATACTGTGCCATACCCTGCAATGCTCTGCCATACCCTCCAATACTGTGCCATACCCTGCAATACTCTGCCATACCCCCAATACTGTGCCATACCCTGCAATACTGTGCCATACCCTGCAATACTCTGCCATACCCTGCAATGCTGTGCCATACCCTCCAATACTGTGCCATACCCTGCAATACTCTGCCATACCCTGCAATGCTCTGCCATACCCTGCCATACCCTGCAATACTCTGCCATACCCTGCGATGCTCTGCCATACCCTGCGATACTCTGCCATACCCTGCGATACTCTGCCATACCCTGCGATACTCTGCCATACCCTGAGATACTCTGCCATACCCTGCCATACCCTGCCATACCCTGCCATACCCTGCGATACTCTGCCATACCCTGCCATACCCTGCGATACTCTGCCATACCCTGCGATACTCTGCCATACCCTGCGATACTCTGCCATACCCTGCGATACTCTGCCATACCCTGCGATACCCTGCCATACCCTGCCATACTCTGCCATACCCTGCGATACTCTGCCATACCCTGCGATACTCTGCCATACCCTGCGATACTCTGCCATACCCTGCGATACCCTGCCATACCCTGCGATACTCTGCCATACCCTGCGATACTCTGCAATACTCTGCCATGCGATACCCTGCCATACCCTGCCATACTCTGCCATACCCTGCGATACTCTGCCATACCCTGCGATACCCTGCCATACCCTGCGATACTCTGCCATACCCTGCGATACCCTGCCATACCCTGCCATACCCTGCCATACCCTGCGATACCCTGCGATACTCTGCCATACCCTGCGATACTCTGCCATACCCTGCGATACTCTGCCATACCCAACAATACCCTGCGATACCCAACAATACCCTGCGATACCCAACAATACCCTGCGATACTCGCTACGATCAAAGCCAGGATCGTTTTTTTTTTTTTTTTCAGGCTTTCCAGCCTAGAGGTGAGATGTGGGGTCTTATTGACCCCATATCTCACTGTAAAGAGGACCTGTCATGCCATATTCCTATTACAAGGGATGTTTACATTCCTTGTAATAGGAATAAAAGTGATCAAAAAATTTTTTTGGGGGAAAAAAAGGGTCAAACTAAAATAAATAAAGTAAAATGAACAATAAAATATATATATTTTTTTTTTTAAAGCGCCCCTGTCCCCGTGTGCTCGCATGCAGAAGCGAACGCATACGTAAGTCCCGCCCACATATGAAAACTGTGTTCAAACCACACATGTGAGGTATCGCTGCGAACGTTAGAGCGAGAACAATAATTTTGGCCCTAGACCTCCTCTGTAACTCAAAACATGTAACCAGTAAAAAAAAATAAAGCCTATGGGGATTTTTAAGTAGCGAAGTTTGGCGCCATTTCACGAGTGTGTGCAATTTTGAAGGGTGACATGTTGGGTATCTATTTACTCGGCGTAACTTCATCTTTCACATTATGCAAAAACATTGGGCTAAATTTACAGTTTTGTTTTTTGTAAAGCACAAAACATTTTTTTTTTCCAAAAAAAACACGTTAGAAAAATTGCTGCGCAAGTACCGTGCTAGATAAAAAGTTGCAACGACCGCCATTGTATTCTCTAGGGTCTTTGCTAAAAAAACATATATAATATTTTGGGGTTCTATGTAATTTTCTAGCAAATAAATGATGATTTGTACATGTAGGAGAGAAATGTCAGAATTGGCCTGGTGCTCCAGAACACCTGATGGTGCTCCCTGCATGTTGGGCCTCTGTATGTGGCCACGCTGTGTAAAAGTCTCACACATGTGGTATCGCCGTACTCGGAGTAATAGCAGAATGTGTTTTGGGGTGTAATTTGTGGTATGCATATGCTGTGTGTGAGAAATAACCTGCTAATATGACAATTTTGTGAAAAAAAAAAAAAAAAAGAAAAAAAATCTTGATATTGCAAAGAATTGTGGGAAAAAATGACAACTGCAAAAAACTCACCATGCCTCTTTCTAAATACCTTGGAATGTCTTCTTTCCAAAAAGGGGTCATTTGGGGGGTACTTGTACTTTCCTGGCATGTTAGGGTCTCAAGAAATGAGATAGGCCGTCAGTACTTCAGGTGTGATCAATTTTCAGATATTGGCACCATAGCTTGTGGACTCTATAACTTTCACAAAGACCAAATAATATACCCCAATTTGTACTTATTTTTACCAAAGATATGTAGCAGTATAAATTTTGGCCAAAATTTATCAAGAAAAATTACAAATTTGCTAAATTTTATAACAAAAACGAAGAAAAATTCATTTTTTTACTGAATTTTCAGTCGTTTTTCTTTTATAGCGCAAAAAATAAAAAACCCAGAGGTGATTAAATACCACCAAAAGAAAGCTCTATTTGTGTGAAAAAAAGGACAAAAATTTCATATGGGTACAGTGTTGTATGAATGAGTAATTGTCATTCAAAGTGTGAGAGCACCGAAAGCTGAAAATTGGTCTGGTTATTAAGGGTGTTTAAGTGCCCAGTGGTCAAGTTAAAGTGTATCTCACAAAAGTGAGTACACCCCTCACATTTTTGTTAGTACACCCCTAAGTGAAAATGTCCAAATTGGGCCCAAAAAGTGTCAATATTTTTTTGTGTGGCCACCATTATTTTCCAGCACTGTCTTAACCCTCTTGAGCATAGAGTTCACCAGTTTCACAGGCTGCCACTGGAATCCTCTTCCACTCCTCCATGATGACATCACGGAGTTGGTGGATGTTAGAGACCTTGCGCTCCTCCACATTCCATTTGAGGAAGCCCCACAGATGCTCAATAGTGTTTAGGTCTGGAGACATGCTTGGCCAGTCCATCACCTTTACCCTCAGCTTCCTTAGAAAGGCAGTGGTCATCTTGGAGGTGTGTTTGGGGTCATTATCATGTTGGAATACTGCCCTGCGGCCCAGCCTCCGAAGGGAAGGGATCATGTTCTGCTTCAGTATGTCACAGTACATGTTGGCATTCATGGTTCCCTCAATGAACTGTAGCTCCCTAGTACCGACAGCACTTATGCAGTCCCAGACCATGACACTCCCACCACCATGCTTGACTGTAGGCAAGGCACACTTGTCTTTGTACTCCTCAGCTGGTTGCCGCCACACACACTTGACACCATCTGAACCAAATAAGTTTATCTTGGTCTCATCAGACCACAAAACATGGTTCCAGTAATCCACGTCCTTAGTCTGCTTGTCTTCAGCAAACTGTTTGCGGACTTTCTTGTGCATCATCTTTAGAAGAGGCTTCCTTCTGGGACAACAGTCATGCAGATCAATTTGATGCAGTGTGTGGTGTATGGTCTGAGCACTGACAGGCTGACCCCCAACCCCTTAAACCTCTGCAGCAATGCTGGCAGCACTCATACATCTATTTCCCAAAGACAACCTCTGGATATGACGCTGAGCACGTGCACTCAACTTCTTTGGTCGACCATGGTGAGGCCTGTTCTGAGTGGAACCTGTCCTATTAAACCGCTGTATGGTCTTGACCACCGTGCTGCAGCTTAGTTTCAGGATCTTGGCAATCTACTTATAGCCTAGGCCATCTTTATGTAGAGCAACAATTCTTTTTTTCAGATCCTTGGAGAGTTCTTTGCCATGAGGTTCCATGTTGAAATTCCAGTGACCAGTATGAGAGAGTGAGAGCGATAACACCAAATTTAACACACCTGCTCCCCATTCACACCTGAGACCTTGTAACACTAACAAGTCACATGACACCAGGAAGGGAAAATGGCTAATTGAGCCCAATTTGGACATTTTCACTTAGGGGTGTACTCACTTTTGTTGCCAGCGGTTTAGACATTAATGGCTGTGTGTTGAGTTATTTTGAGGGGACAGCAAATTTACACTGTTATACAAGCTGTACACTCACTACTTTACATTGTAGCAAAGTGTTATTTCTTCAGTGTTGTCACATGAAAAAGTATAATAAAATATTTACAAAAATGTGAGGGGTGTACTCACTTTTGTGAGATACTGTAATTCAAAGTGGATTGTAATAATTGCAAATTATAATATTCAAAGACATTATTGCTATAATATACCCAAAGCCACAATTTTACTGTAGCAGAGGAATTTTTCAGGCCATGTGTATAGTGTGGCACCATTAACTGAACACCATCATAAAATATAGAGTGTTTATTGTACAAAAATAAAGCCACACATGAATATACAGGTGCATCTCAAAAAATTAAAATATCATCAAAAAGTGATTTTTTTTCAGTAATTCAATTCAAAAAGTGAAACTCATATATTATAAAGATTCATTACACAAAATTATATATTTCAAGCATTCATTTTATTTTTTTATTTTGATGATTAAGGCTTACAGTTAGTGAAAACCCAAGATTCACTATCTCAGAAAATTTGAATATTGTGAAAAATGTAAATATTGTAGACTCATTGTGTCACAATCTAATCAGCTAATTAACTCAAAACACCTGTAAAGGTTTCCTGAACCTTTACATGGTCTCTCAGTCTGGTTCAGTAGGTTACACAATGATGGGGAAGACTGCTCTCTTGGCAGTTGTCCAGAAGACAGCCATTGACACCCTTCACAAGGAAAGTAAGTCACAAAAGGTCATTGCTAAAGAAGCTGGCTGTTCACAGAGTGCTGTATCCAAGCATATTAATGGAGAGTTGAGTGGAAGAAAAAGGTGCACAAGCAACAGGGATAACAGCAGCCTTAATTGTGAAGCAAAAGCCATTCAAGAATTTAGGGGATATTCACAAGGGATGGACTACGGCTGGTGTCAGTGCTTCAAGAGCCACCACACACAGACGTATCCAGGACATGGGCTACAACTGTCGCATTCCTTGTGTCAAACCACTCCTGAACCAGAGACAATGTCAGAAGCATCTTTCCTGGGCTAAGGCAAAAAAAGGACCGTACTGTTGCTCAGTGGTCCAAAGTCCTCTTTTTGGATGATAGTAAATTTGCATTTCATTTGGAAATCAAGGTCCCAGAGTCTGGAGGAAGAGTGGAGAGGCACAGAATCCAAGTTGCACGAGGTCCAGTGAGAAGTTTCTACAGTCAGGGATGATTTGGGGAGCCATGTCATCTGCTTTGCAGTAATTCATGCAAATGGAGCCCTGGCCGAGTGCATACTATACTGTACATGGACATACTTTTCAGTAAGCCAACATTTCTGTATTAAAAACGCTTTTTCTACTGGTCTTATGTAATATTCTACTTTTCTGAGATACTGAATTTTGGGGTTTCACTAGCTGCAAGCCATAATCATAAACATTTAAATAAATACATGCTTGAAATATATCACTCTGTGTGTAATGAATCTATATAATATATGAGTTTAACTTTTTTAATTGAATTACTGAAATAAATCCACTTTTTGATGATATTCAATTTTTTTGAGATGCGCCTGTATAATTTTATAAGCACATGCAGCAACACATTTTGTTTTTCATTTTTACCAACATAAAATTAGAAAACTGTATTGTAAAATTATAAAAATATTTTATGATGGTTAAAAGGCAATCAATCTGACTTCCTTTTGGATGTTAGTTTAGAATGATATTACCATCCTTCAGTTCCATGTACATCAGGATTCAGACTGGAAAGGGAAAGGGGGAAAACTGTAAACCTATTGGGACCCTAGTACATTGCACAGTACACAAAGTGCTCAATGGCAGGAGGAAAAACACAGGGCTAACCTCATTTGATTATTGCTGCTCCCTCACTATCCAATCACAGGCTGAGGTTGTTCTTGACCAAGCTCTGCTCACTTGTTTTAGGTTCAGACCATTGAAATCAGAATCAGCTGTTGCTCTCTGACATTAGAAAACTGGATGAACAAAATTACAATTTTTTTTTGCCAGGTGAGACCTTTGATACTTATGTATTTCAACTGTGAATGTATCTATTTGCCTGCACATTTGCGTTAGGAAAATAGTATAATTCTATGTTCAACTGTATTAACAATATAACTGTGAAAACTACAGAAAATCGTGGCTCAGAAAATGATATGCAGCTTGAGCATTTCCCACAGCAGAAACCCGTTCTTGAAAAAACACAAGCAGATTGTTGAGTGTGGGGACATCCTCTGCTTGGAAGCCGCTACACAGGAAATGGAGGGAATCTCCCTTGGCAACTGATACTAGCCCTTACGTTCCAGTTCCTGCAGTTCTGTTCTTTAAAGGGACAATATAAGTAAAACAATACAATACAGTAAAATGGAAAAAAAAAGAGGAAATAAAGAGAATTTGTGAATTGCATGATCTTGTTTCAGATGTGAAAACTGTACAGTTGAACTCTAGGCAGAACAAAATTATCTGGTATGTCCATTTTTTTTTCATCAATAGTTTTTTATTGTTTTACAATAAGATCAAGAGAAGACAATGTATACATTGTACATTGATTTACATGGTTTCATATATACAGTGACGTTTAGAAATAGACTTTTATATCAATCTAACAGAAAACTTGGATCTGTACTGTTTGCATTAGTTGCAGAAATAAATGAACCATAAACTTGTGGTTCACTCCCCCAGGAACCCCAATGGGAACTCTTTTGTTACCCGGGGGAGGGCTGTAACTTGTGTGTTCTATATAACATATATTCTATATATTACTAAAGTACTTATGCCTATCCTGTTGTCACATCAATAACAAACCATGGTATGCCCATTTGAAAAACATTAAAAGATTCACTTGAAATAACAACCTTCCAACCTCCTTCCTCATAGGCTGGAGTCAAACAACTGTGTAAGGTTTATGTCGTCATAATTCATGTCAGAGCTTAAAGGACATCTATGGTCACTAGGGATGGGCCTGCTGTTCGATTCGAACCCATGTTCGAATCGAACATCGGGCGTTCGCCCGTTCGGCGAGCCCAGAACTAATTGGGCCGCTCGCATCAAATTCGTGCGAGCGGCCCGCAATGCATTGCGCCAGTCGCAGTGCAATGTTGGCTGATGATTGGCCAAGCATGCACTGTGACCCCGCATGCTTGGCCAATCACAGCGCCGGCAGCGAGGAGAGCCATAATTGGCTCAGACCCCCAAAGCATCCTCCCAATGTTGAGGGCATGTGGCCTGGTACAGTTCAGGTGGGAGGGGGGGGGGCGCTCTCGTCCCCCCCTCTTTTCCTGCGGCCTGCCAGGTTGCGTTCTCGGATAAGGGTCTGGTATGGATTTTGAGGGGGACCCCACGCCATTTTTTTTGGCTGGGGTTCTCCTTAAAATCCATCCCAGACCTCAAGGGTCTGGTATGGATTTTGAGGGGGACCCTACGCCATTTTTTTTTTTTTTGGCTGGGGTCCCCCTTAATATCCATCCCAGACCTGAAGGGCCTGGTTATTGAATTTGGGGGGACCCCCACGCTTTTTTTTTTTAATTTTTTTTATTTTTTATCAATGACTTTTTTTTATGAATGACTTTCAATGAATGACTGTTCTCTGTGTTACGGGAGCCGTCAATTGACATTAGCCGCGAGTGATTTTAAATAGCTTTTATTCTTGAAAAATTACACTTTTCTCGCGAGATTTCGGAAGATGTGTCCGAAATCTCAAAAGAGATTTCGGAAGATGTGTCCGAAATCTCGCGAGATTTCGGAAGATGTGACCGAAATCTCAATAGAGATTTCGGAAGATGGCCGCACTGTCTCCTGGGATCAATGACACCAGATCCCAGGAGACAGTGCGGCGTGACGAGGATCCCCGCACAGACCCCGCCCACCCCCGCAGAGACTGAGGACAGGAAGTCATCAATTACAAGGTAAGTGAAAAAAAAAAACACATTTCATTTAGTACTCTTTGCCTGATTTGGAAGGCAAAAAGATTTACTAAATGAAATGTGTGCCGAACCGCTTTAAGCATTATTAAAATCACTGCTCCTGAAAAAACTACCGTTTTTAAAAAAAATTTGCATATTAGCCTTTAAAATTAGCACTTTTGATTTCGAACGTTCGCATCCATTATAACTAATAGGGTTCTAAAGCTTGCACGGACTTTAGGTCCGTTCGCAGGTTCTGGTGCGAGCCGAACGGGGGGTGTTCGGCTCATCCCTAATGGTCACAGCGCACTCTTTCAGTTATAGCATCAGAATTCCAATAGCAATACAAACAATAGTTCTTTTTGACAATCCAATATAAACTTACTAGAAAAATCTCTGTTGTGAGTTCTGCCTGTCTGCTGTCCATCTCTTTCTACAACTTTTTCCCTGCATGCTTTGTAGCTTATCCTCTGCTGTTTACTTTCCATGTGTAAGGACTACATATCCCATGGTTCCTTTCTGCCTGCAAGAAGTGACTCCTGTACTGACTCCGCCTAGTGAAACCCCTCCTCTCAGCACCTGTGTATTTCAGAAGGAAGGCTCTGTGAAATAAGTGACACAGCAGTAGTGTATATGTGTCACAGAACGTAAAGCAGAGCTCCACCTAAAAGGGGAAGTTCCGCTGATCTGCCTCCCCCTCCACTGCACCATTTAGGGGGGGAGCGGGTACATGGTTTTGACAGGTACCCACTCCCACTTCTCGCTCAGCTCAGCCCCCCTCCTTCTCCCGTAGTCTTCTGGGACATGTCCCAGAAGACTGTGGTCCATTCACAAAGCTCAGTGCACTTCACGCACGTGCAGTAGGAAACCGCCGGGGAAGCCTCAAGGCTTAGTCAAGATGGCAGCGCCAGCACCCAATAACCAATTGAAGATTTGACTTGGGTGAGGACACTGCTGGATGCCTGGACAGGTAAGTGTCCTAATATTAAAAGTCAGCAGCTACAGTATTTGTAGCTGCTGAGTTTTAATTTGGGGGGGGGGGGGGGGGGGCTAGAGCTCCTTTATAAGGAAGTAAATGTGTGACGACCTTTATAAAGTAAGTTTACAAACTTCCAGATTGTTCAGATTAATAACATTAGGCTAGAAATAACTGCAATACTATCTGGAAGGTAATGTATGGTTTTACCACCAAGGAATGACTCCCCCTTTACTTCAAGTAGGGATGCTTCGATACTGATACGGTACAAATACTCGTACTCATAAAAATGCTCCCGATACTGAAACTGATACTTTGCAGTGTGATTTGGGTCAATACAAAAGGAATGGGCGTAAATCAGACTTCAAAGAATTGCATGCAATTTGAACAGGAATGTGGTGCGATTCCTGTCCGAATTGCATGCAGTTTCATGTACTGCTCCTGTGTGGACCCAGACAGTTCACACAGGAGTGGTGCAGGAAGCCTCTCTGCATGACGGGTTTGACTAGCTCCGGATCCCATCCAACTGTGGACGTCTGCAGCTGCGACTCCTTCTGCCTCTCCCATGGCTTTGTTCCCCTCAGCCTCCAGTGGCTCTCTCCCCCCAGCCTCTAATGGTTTGAGCCATCTCCTTCTAGTGCTGACAGTACAGACTACAGAGATTCTAATTGGTCAGCACTGTCACATGGACTGCGCTGACCAATCAGAAGCCATCTAGCCTGTACTGTCAGGAGAGGAGAGAAATCCACAGAGATTTCAAATCCTCGGACCAGTGAAGCGGCTTTTCAGCGTCTGACAGCAGTCAATCTGGTACAGCGGGACAACGGGGGGAGGGAGTCCAATAGATGTCTCGAACTGCTGGAGGATGGGTGGCAAGTGCTGATGGAAATGAGGAGAACAAAGCCATGGGAGAGGCAGCCCAAGCCACAGCCGCAGATGTAAACAGTAGGATAGGAGCCGAAGCTGGTGGAACCAGTCATGCAAGGAAGTTTCCCCACTCCTGTTTGTGTTGGAAGAAGCACCAAAAAGTAGCTTTCTATATAAAATATATATATATATATACAGTGGTGTGAAAAAGTGTTTGCCCCCTTCCTCATTTCCTGTTCCTTTGCATGTTTGTCACACTTAAGTGTTTCGGAACATCAAACCAATTTAAACAATAGTCAAGGACAACACAAGTAAACACAAAATGCAATTTGTAAATGAAGGTGTTTATTATTAAAGGTGAAAAAAAATCCAAACCATCATGGCCCTGTGTGAAAAAGTGATTGCCCTCCTTGTTAAAACATACTATAACTGTGGTTGAGTTCAATTTCTCTAGCCACACCCAGGCCTGATTATTGCCACACCTGTTCACAAGGCATCACTTAAATAGGAGCTGCTTGACACAGTAAGGTCCACCAGAAGATCCTTAAAAGCTACACATCATGCCGAGACCCAAAGAAATTCAATTGAGAAAGAAAGTAATTGAGATCATCAGTCTGGAAAGGGTTATAAAGCCATTTCAAAGCTTTGGGAATCCAGCGAACCACAGTGAGAGCCATTATCCACAAATGGCGAAGACATGGAGTGGTGAACCTTCCCAGGAGTGGCCGGCCGCCCAAAATTACCCCAGAGCGCAGCGACGACTCATCCAAGAGGTCACAAAAGACCCCACAACAACGTCCAAGGAACTGCAGGCCCACTTGCCTCAGTTAAGGTCAGCGTTCCTGCCTCCACCATCAGGAAAAGACTGGGCAAAAATGGCCTGCATGGCAGAGTTCCAGGGAGAAAACCACTGCTGAGCAAAAAGAACCAAAGCTCGTCTCAATTTCTCCACAACACATCCCCAAGACTTTTGGGACAACATTCTGTGGACCGATGAGACAAAAGTGGAACTCTTTGGAAGGTGTTTGTCCAAGTATATCTGGCGTAGGAACACTGCATTTCAGAAAAAGAACATTATACCAACAGTAAAATATGGTGGTGGTAGTGTGATGGTCTGGGGCTGTATTGCTGCTTCAGGACCTGGAAGACTTGCCGCGATAAAAGGAACTATGAATTCTGCTGTCTACCAAGAGATCCTAAGGAGAATGTCCGACCATCTGTTCGTGTACTCAAGCTGAAACGAACTTGGGTTATGCAGCAGGACAATGATCCTAAACACACCAGCAAGTCCACCACCGAATGGCTGAAGAAAAACAAAATGAAGACTTTGGAGTGGCCTAGCCAAAGTCCAGACCTGAATCCTATTGAGATTTGTGGTATGACCTTAAAAAGCCGTTCATGCTCGAAAACCCTCTAATGTAACTGAATTAGGACAATTCTGCAAAGATGAGTGGGCCAAAATTCCTCCAGGACGCTGTAAGCCTCATTGCACGTTATCGCAAACGCTTGGTTGCAGTTTTGCTGCTAAGGGTGGCCCAACCAGTTATTAGGTGTAGGGGGCAATCACTTTTTCACACAGGGCCATGATGGTTTGGATTTTTTTTCACCTTTAATAATAAACACCTTCATTTACAAATTGCATTTTGTGTTTACCTGTGTTGTCCTAGACTATTGTTTAAATTGTTTGATGTTCCGAAACACTTAAGTGTGACAAACATGCAAAGGAACAGGAAATGAGGAAGGGGGCAAACACTTTTTACACCACTGTATATATATATATATATATATATGGAGTATACATTTTTTTCCAGCAGGTGGCACTGCAGTGTTATAATGTGTATTCTCTGTGGTAATGTAAAAACAGGATGTAGTGTCTGTATCTAAGTATCTAAGTATGTACTTGTACTGTCCAGTTTCCTGTAAGACATGATAAAGACATCCTCCATGAAAGTATAAGTATTCTCTGCATACAACAAGCTTCCAAGCGCATGATTCAATAACCTGCTAATAGGTTATGGGTTCCAGGCACCCAGGCAATGAAGCAGATACTACAGGCACCCACTCACCCAGCAGGTTCCAGGCACTGGAAATAATTCTACAGAGAAGTCAGTGAGTACTGTATGCAAGCTACTGAAACATGGCAAGTGGTTCACATGAGAATTTTGCAATTGCAAAGCTGAACAATGCCAATTACCAGCTGTGGAAGTTTAAACTACAAATGTTTCTTAGCATGGATGATTTGTGGCAAGTGCTGAACACAGACAGATCCACGAACAGTGGAACGGAGGAATTTAAAAGAAAGGATAGGCAGGCAAAAGCAATTATATGCTTATGAGTGGAAGGTAACCAGCATATCCACATAAGAACAGAGAAAACGGCGAAAGGTATGTGGACTTCATTACAGAAGCTGCATGAGCGTTCAAGCCTCAACACTATACCGTTTCTACTAAGAAAGGTATACAAAATGAGACTAGAAGAAGGCCTGGAATATTAAGGGAAATTAATCAATGAATATGATAGAAGAAAAAACTGCGCACTGTGATGACAAAACTCTTAAGATGTACAAAGGCACAATGCACAACAAAGGAAGCCAAGCATGTTTTTGCAGTAAAAAGACTGGTCACTTAAAAAAGAACTGTTCTATCTAGAAAGTTGAGCAGTGAAAGCTACAGCTATCCACAAAAGAAAGAGTCAAAGCAGCCACAAAGGAAATTGTAGACACACCATGGAGTGGCACCTTTAAAGTAACACAAAGCGGCAAGCCACCCGGCTGGTGCATAGATTCAGGAGTGACAAGCCACATGACTAGCGATGAGACCTTCTTCACAAACATTGATTACAGTGCAAAAGACAACGTTTTCCTAGCAAACAGGAAAAGCATTACATCCGAAGATAAAGGTCAGGGCTTCCTGACCTACATTACACCACAAGGAGGTAAGCAGAATATCCTTGTAAAACAATAAGCTGTAGTGTTTATTTTGATGAGAGCCCATTACCAGAAACACTGATCCCTGAAAGCTGTGAAGTGAAAATGCCAAGCAAACCAGAAGAAAAGGTCAACCAAAGTGAACCTCTGCATGAGTTTGAACATAAGGTGGAACTCGCTTTGCTTAAATCAAGTTCCTCACCAGATCCATCTGAACTGCCTGAAGTCAGAAGATCGACTCGGACTACAAAGGGAATACCACGCCACAAGCTACAGTGTAAAAACACACAGCATACTTGAACCAACGTCCTGGGAAGACATGGAAAAACTTCAAAAACATGAAGCCAATAAATGGAGAATAGCAGCAGAAGAATTAAAGTCACTTCAATAAAATAAAACCTGGGCACTTACAGAGCTCCCTCCTAACCACAAAACTATAGGATGTAAGTGGACTTTCAAAGTAAAGTCGGACACAGAAGGGAATATCCACATATACAAAGCCAGACTAGTTGCCAAGGGTTACTCCCAGAAATTCAGTGAAGATTACGATGAAACATTCGCTCCCATCGTAAAACACTCCACCATCAGAGCGCTTCTTAGCATTGCAGCTAGGAAGGGCATGCAAGTCAATAGGAAAGATGGGATAAGAAAGATGTTAAAACTGCTTTCCTATATGAAGACGTTAAGGAAGATCTCTACATGGAGCAACCACCAAGGTTTGAGCAAGGAGACAACCTCGTGTGTAAACTTTAGAAGAGCATCTGCGGTCTTAAAGTGACACTAAAGGTTATTTTTTTTAAATAACAAACATGTCATACTTACCGCCACTGTGCAGCTCGTTTTGCACAGAGTGGCCCCGATCCTGGTCTTCTGGGGTCCCTCGGCGGCTCTCTCTGCTCCTCCCCGCATCAGATAACCCCCTAGGAGAAGCGCTCTCCCGGGGGGTTACCTTGCGGGCGCACTCCCGAGTCCAGCATTCAGTGTCCATAGACGTCGAATGCAGGACTCAACCCTGCCCCCCGGCGGCCGTGTCATTGGATTTGATTGACAGCAGTGGGAGCCAATGGCTGCTCTGCTATCAATCTATCCAATCAACAGCTGAGAACCCCCTAGCAGAGAGACGGCGTGTCCCTGTGGGACAAGTTTGACGGTTCAGGTAAGTAAAACGGAGGGGCTGGGGGCCGGTCACTGACAGGTGTTTTTTCACCCTAAAGTGTATGTAATAAGTTTGATGTCATAATGTAGAGCATAAGATTTCCTTTCATTTGAGCCCAGTCTTGCCACACAGATTTACTTAAGGCCTGAGCAATCCTCTTTTATTGTTCAGTTAGAGAAATCTTGACAAAGTCTTGAAAACTTTGTCAAAAACGCCCCCTTACTGTGAGGTGATTTACATATCATGCACTAGCCTGAGACAGGCACATCCTGTGTAAAAAGTTCACAATTCACATCCCCCTCCCCTCCCCTCCAGCTCTCCTAGCTTTACTGTGTTTTGACTGGATGTTTCTCATCATGGGATGAAGTGAGCAGTCAGCAGACTATAGACAGACAAGTGATTTAGGGGACATGTATGTAGTCAGAGCTGGGCAGAGTAGAACATCCAGTGATCTGATGATAACCTGTCTCAGGCTAGTGCATGAGATATGTAAATCACCTGTCACTCACAGCAAGGGGGCATTTTTGACAAAGTTTTCAAGACTTTGTCAAGATTTCTCTAACTGAACAATAAAAGAGGATTGCTCAGGTCTCGAGTAAATCTGTGTGGCGAGACTGGGCTCAAATGAAAGAAATCTTATTCTCTACATTATGACATTAAAAAATAAAAATTTGGGTTTACATCCACTTTAATGCATAGGATGCATTAAGGTGAAAAAACACAATCATTACAATCCCATTAAAGCGGTAGTAAACACCTGTAAGGGAAAAGGCATAATGAGCTAGTATGCACCGCATACTAGCTCATTATGAAATACTTACCTTAGAAAGAGGCGTCGGTAACTCACCTGGTCCACGCCGAGGTCGCTGACATGTTGCCTCGGCGTGTCTTCCGGGTATCGCGGCTCCAGCGCTGTGAGTGGCTGGAGCCGCGATGTCGTCACTCCCGCGCATGCGCACGGGAGACTTCGTCCCGGCAGGGTTCGTATTCTGCCGGCCTTTCAGCCGAGAATCTCCCGTGCGCATGCGCCGCTGCAGTCAGCGGCGTATTGCACGGGGAATATCTCCTAAACCGTAAAGGTTTAGGAGATATTTTTTTTACCTACAGGTAAGCCTCATTATAGGCTTACCTGTAGGTGAAAGTGGAAAATGTGACTTTACTTCCACTTTAAGCAATCTGCAAGGATGTGAAATGAGAAAGTGAACAAAGTACTTACCAAAGAGGGATTCTCAAGAAGTAAAGCAGACCCCTGTCTCTACGCCAAGAAACAAGAAGACAGATGTCTATGTCAATGACATTATAACCTGTTTTGAACAAGTAGGGGATTAGAATTACATAGTTCACAAGCTGAAAGAAAATTTTTAAATCAAAGAACTTGGGAACTTTAGCTACTATCTGGGAATCCAAATAGAGAGAGAGTGAGATGGAAGTTATCTTCTCAACCATCTCAGAAAATCGCTGAAATCTTGGAACAATTCCATATGCAAGAAGCAAAGGAAGTGAAAACTCCTATGGAACCAGGCTATCTAAAGAGCAATGAAGCAGAAAACTTGCTGCCCAATAATGACATATATCGCAGATCTATATGTTGCCACTGTGACAAGACCAGACATAACCACAGCAGTGGGCATACTATGCAAGAAAGTCACAGCTCCCTGTCGGCGAGACTGGAACGCAGTAAAAAGAGTGATACAGTACCTAAAAGGAACAAATCAAAGTACCAGCAACATCACATCCAAAACTGGTCGGATATGTGGATGCTGATTGTGCCGGGGACTGCATATACCGCAAATCCACAAGTGGATTCATCTTCTAGTATGAGGAAGGAACCATAAGTTGGTCTAGTCAAAAGCAAGCAACTGTCGCTCTATCTTCTTTTTTTTTTTTTTGTTTTTTGTCGCTCTATCTTCAACTGAAGCAGATTACATTGCAGCAGCACACGCATGTCAAGAAGCAATATGAATTTGTTAACTTTTTGTGGCCATTGGGATAGATGTCAAAACCTATTCCTATTTTTGAAGACAACCAGGGTTGTATAAAGCTTGAGCAATCAGAAAGGGTCAATCCTAGGACCAAACACATTGACGTCAAGAATCACCTACTGAGAGACAATCAAGAACAAGGTGTTATTGACATTCATTAATGCCCATCAGAGAAGATGATTGCTGATGTACTCACCAAGCCTTTATTGAAGGAACATCATAGTTATATCCAGAAGAAGCTGAATATAATTTGACAAAGCACAAGCTGTTGAGAAGGGGTGTTGGAAGAAGCAACAGCAAGTAGCTTTCTATATAAACTAAAAACTATAGAAGAATGCTTGTAATCCAAAGCACTCATATATCAAAGCGAGTTTCTCCATAGGAGTCAATGGAAACTCAGAAAATTTGTTGCACAGTGACTGCTATTGTTTTTTTTTTATAATTAAATCTTTATTAATAAACAGTGACTGCTATTGTATGCAGTACCACATGTGGCCAGTGGTGGGGGGCACCGGAGACACTCGGAAACACTCAGAGAATGCTCAGAACCACTCAGATGCACTCAGAGACCCTCAGAGAGGCTCGGAGACACTCGGGAACGGCATGTTTCTGAGTGTTTCCGAGTATCACCGACACCCCCACACCTCTGGCCACATGCGGTACTGCACACCCCATTGGCTTGCATCCTGCTCATCTTGCACACCGAGTCAGGATTTAAAAAAAAAATAGCTCGTATTGTGAAGCGCTTTTAAACCGTGTTACTCTCAATCTGAGGTATTACTGTATATATGGAGTATACATTTTTATCCAGCAGGTGGCACTGCAGTGTTATAATGTGTATTCTCTGTGATGTTATGATAATGTAATAGCAGGATCTACTGTCTGTATCTAAGTATGTACTTGTATTGTCCTGTTTCCTGTAAGACATGATAAAGACATCCTCCATGAAAGTAAAATATTTTTTGCATACAAAAAGCTTCCAAGCGCATGATTCAATAACCTGCTAATAGTGTGAACTCAGGCTCAAAATCACTATGACAAGCCTGAGATCATACTGGATTGGTGGGGAAACCGAATGCGTTCCGAACAGGAATTGCACCGCTTTTCTTTTCAAAACGCATACAATTATTTACAGTGTGATTTGCGCCTTTTTATTTTGTATTGATGCAAATTGCACCAAAGTACTCGGTATCGGTGAGTTGACCAAAAGTATTATTACTTGTAATCGGCAATAGAAAAAGGTTATTGGTGTAACCCTAACTTCAAGTAATAGAGTTTGGACCTGATGACTGTCTGCTTAGGCCCAAGCACTGCATCCTACAAGGAGGCTACATGCTGTTCAATACCTGAAAAACTAGTATACTTTAGGGGCTCCGATGGTGCAGGAAAGGTGGGGAAAGTGAGTAACAGTAGCTTGGCAACCTGTTACTTTGGCCCTAAACATTGCTGTATTTTACCATTCCATTTCCACAGAGTGCAAGCCCTGCTATAGAGTGCCAATTGCATGTACATAACCTCAGTCAACGTTCACATATGTACTTTAGCACACACCCTACCTACCCTTCCTTTTCACAGCAGCAGTTTGGCCCCAGTTTCCTACCATAAACCCAGAGGTGTATCTAGTAAAAATGGAGCCTATGGCAAGCACTGAAATTGCGTCCCTGTCAAAACATTTGAAACCCAGTTTAACATTAACAAAAAAAACAGCTTACAAAACTACAAGTCAAGCTCTTTAATCTTCCAATTAAAAAAATAATGTATTGGCACTGATGAGCTGCACTAAAGCCACGTACACACGATCAGACTTTTCGGCCGGACTGTCCGTCGGACCTAGTCCGCCGGACAATCCGCCCGCCTTTCCAGCGGAGGTCTGCCAGACTTTCCGAACGTGTGGACTTGCCCACACATGCCGGACAATCCACCGGAGTTTTGGCGGAAGTCAGTTATATAGGGACAAGGGGCGGGGTCACGGCTCATGTCACATGGTGACCCCGCCCCCATATGATGTCACAGTCCCAGCATCCTCCGGGACTGTGACATCATATGGGGGCGGGGTCACCATGTGACATGAGCCGGTGGCCCCGCCCCTTGTCCCTATATAACTGGCAGCGCAATACGTCGGAGCCCAGGCCACCGCAAGTAAAAGAGCTGGAAGAAGAAAGCGGAGGCCCGGCAAGAAGAACAGAAGAGCAGGACAAGACCCCCGAAGTTGGAACAAGACCCCCAGACGGCAGCGGCGACGAAGGAAAAAGCCGTGCTCCTCCGCTAGTAAAAGAGCTAGAAGAAGATAGCGGAGGAGTCCGGCGAGAAGACCCCCAAGACGGAAGAAGACCCCCGGAGCTGTGCAATAAAGTATTTTCTAAAAAATCGTGTTGTTTTTTATTTACACTTTTTTCCGTTAGGTGAATGGGTAGGGGTACATCGTACATACTCGTTCACATAGGGTGGGGGGCCAGTATCTGGGGGCCCCTTATTAAAGGGGGCTCCCGGATTCCGATAAGCCACCCGCCCGCAGAACCTGACAACCAACGGCCAGGGTTGTCGGAAAGAAGCCCTTGTCCTTATCAACATGGGAACATGGTGCTTTGGGGTGGGGGGGCCTCAGGGCCCCCCTTTCCCCAGGGCACCCCCATGTTGAGGGCACGTGGCCTGGTACGGCTCAGGAGGGGGGCAGTCACTTGTCCCCACCCTCATTCCTGACCGGCCGGGCTGCGTGCTCGGATAAGGGTCTGATATGGATTTGGGGGGGGGGACCCAAATGTTCGGCGGACAATTTTAAGTCAAAACTTCAAACTAAGTCTGCCAGACTTTTGGGAACAAAAAGTCAGCCGAAGCCCCACACACGGTTGGAGTGTCCGGCGGACAATCCCGCCGTAAAGTCCGATCGTGTGTACGTGGTATAATGGGCACTGATAGGCAGCACTGATAGGCAAAACTAATGAGCTGCACTGATAGGCAGCACTGATGGGCACTGATAGGCAGCACTGATGGGCTGCACTGATTTGCGGAATTTATGGGCACTGATAAGGTAGCACTGATGAGGCAGCACTAACACTGATACGTGGCACTGATGAGCTGCACTGATGGGCAATAATAGGTGACACTGGCACTGACAGGTGGCACTGATGAGCTGCACTGATAGGTGACACTGGCACTGATAGGTGACACTGGCACTGACAGGTGGCACTGGCACTGATAGGTGGCACTGTCTGATAGGTGACACTGGCACTGGTAGGTGGCACTGATGAGCTGCACTAATATAGGTGGCACTGATAGGTGACACTGGTACCGGTAGGTGGCACTGTCTGATAGGTGGCACTAAACTGCACTGATATAGGTGGCACTGATAGGTGACACTGGCACTGATAGGTGGCATTGTCTAGCCCTGTTTGGGGGGGGGGGGGCTTTGGTGACATATCAGGGTTCTAAACAGACCCCTAATATCTCACTTTTGAGACAGAGAAAGGGACTGAGGACAGAGAATCCCCAGTCCCTTTCTCTACCGCCTCAGCTGCACTGAACAGTGAATGAATGGGAAGTGATCTGTGCTGAGCCGCGTACTGTTAATTTTACTAACTGAATCATAGCAGCCCCCCCTTTTCCCTGCAGCAGCTGACGGGAGAGGACAGAAGGAAGCTATCAGTGCTGCAGGAAACAAGACAGGTGGCAACCCTGTCTCCCTCCGCACCCGGTCCGGCCAACTTCTCCTACCTGGGGCCTGGGAATTGGGTGAGTGCTCCTTCTGCAGCATTCTCCTGAGTGAGTCGAGAACCAGAGACTGGTGGTGTCCCTTCCTCTTGAGAACCGAGCTGAGCAACGGACCACGCTCCCAACAATTAAATTAAAGCCCTAGCCTGCCTCAGCATATTGATATAGAAGGCTGGGACTTTAATTTAATTGTCGGGAGCCGCAGTGTGGTGGATTACTCCGTCTGCACCCGAAAGTGGTGAAATAATCCCTATATCTGCCCATTATTGGCCCTGAGTTGTGGACGCCAATGCTCCCAGTGTCAGTTTAATTTAATTGGGGGGGCACAGGATAATGTTGGGGGGGTCATGCCCCCCCTCACAAGCGCCCCTTTCATATGGCGCCC
>CM053029.1:193347215-193370711 GCA_028564925.1 Lithobates sylvaticus | reverse complement strand
CGGAAGGCCATTTCGGCTCTCTGCCGGCATGTGGAAGGCAATGTTTTGGCCTTGTTTGACAGGGCGGTCAGCAGTAAGGTTCATATTACCTCTGACTCATGGTCCAGCAGGCATCGGCAAGGATGTTACCTTTCCTTGATGGCGCACTGGGTAACTCTGCTGGCAGCTGTTAAGAATGCAGGACAGGGTTTAGTGTTGTTGGAGCTTGTTCCACCACCACACCTCCAGTGGTGATTCTGCCACAGCTATCTCCTCCACCCCCTCCTCCTCTTCTTCCTCTATGGCCTCCTATGCAGATTTGTCCTCTGAACCAGAGGTGCAACGGGTTACAAAAACAGTCAGGTTAAAAGGTGCCATGCAGTGCTTAAGTTGGTCTGCCTAGGGGACAGGAGACACACTGGGGCAGAGATTCTATCAGCTCTGCAGGGGCAGGCTCAGAGGTGGTTGACGCCATGCCAGGTTCAGCCAGGAATGGTTGTATGCAACAATGGCACCAACCTTCTCTCTGCCCACCAACAGGGACACTTGACCCATGTTTCATGTTTGGCACATGTCCTGAATTTGGTGGTTTAGCGGTTCTTGAGCAGGTACCCAGGCTTACAGGATCTCCTGAAGCAGGCCAGAAAAGTAATTTCCGCCAGTCATACAATGCCAGTGCTCGGCTGGCTAACATTCAAAGGGAATGCAACCTCCCCACCAACTGCCTCATTTGTGACATGCCCACCAGGTGGACACACAGCAGATGGCCATCAATCAGTACCTGTGCAAGTATGGCACCAGGACAGGGTCAGGCGAGCTTGGCTTCTTTTTTCCATGCCAGTGGCTACTGATCAAGGATGCATGAACTGTCCTGTCACCATTTGAGGAGGCCACAAGGATGGTGAGCAGCGACAATACATGCATCAGTAACACTGTCCCTCTAGTCTTCCTGTTGGAGCACATGCTTCATGGAATCATGGACAGGGTGCTTGAGGCAGAACAGCGGGAGGAAGAGGAGGACTTCAAAGAAAGGTTTGTGCAACGCATTTCCAGACTCTGGGAGGTTACAATTTTCTGGTGCTGGACAACATGTTGCTGAGGCTTTGATCAGTAAGAGGAAGAGTGGTGGAGAAGGTGGCTGGCTGACCGATGCTTTTAAACAATTTTCCAGTCCTCGGCACCAAGGTCTGATTGGTTCAAGCAACCATCGCCAGCATCTGCATTACATGGTGCAGGAATATCTAGGGACAAGAGCAGACTTGGAGACCTTTTCAACAGAGCATCCACTGGGTTACTGGGTCTTGAGGATGGACCAATGGCCAGAACTTGCTCAATATGCAATTGTGCTACTGGCCTGTCCTGCATCCAGCGTGCTTTCTGAACGCACATTCAGTGCTGCTGGAGGGTTTGTAATATATCAAAGAGTGCACCTTTCCACAGACTCCGTTGATAGGCTCACATTCATGAAAATTAATCAGTCTTGGATCAGCAGCTATTAAGCACCTGATGCTGATTTAACTGATTGGATTTTCTATGGATCTGGGATCCCTTGAAGACTGCCTATGCTGACTATCCTATTCCTCCTCAATCTTGATGATGCTATCTTCCAACAATATTTTTGGTTTAGGGCACCACCACCATCCAAGGCCCAATTTTTCTGCCCCTGTTTAACAGGGGCATGTAATTAAAATTTTTGATATAATATTTCACAGCAGGGCCCATTCCTGTGCCCAACAAGAGTAACTGTGAGGGCTTACAGTGTTCTGGTGCCACCAACACCTAAGGCCCAATTTTCTGCAGTGCATATAGGGCAGGCCGTATAGTATATATACTGCTGTTCAAAGTATATAGTGCCTGTCTCTCGAGTCGCCATTTTAAAAAAAAATTGCATGTGGGGTATCCCTTAATATCCATACCAGACCTGAAGGGCCTGGTATGGATTTTGGGGGTGACATACACGCCATTTTCTGGGGGGTATTTTTATCTATATTGCTGGGATCCGACAATACATTACAACCGTGAGCAGTTTTAAACTTAACTTTTTTCCTTTAGAAATGTAATTAGACATGTGCACTGCCAAAAAATTTGTTCATTTTAATTTTCGTTTCATTCATTTTTTTTTTTTCATTTTTCGGGTCATTTGTTATGATCGCAATTAGTAAATTTGTTTATTCGCACATTCGTAAATTCGCACATTCGTAAATTCGCACATCCGTACATTTGTAAATTCGAAAATTCGGAAATTTGGAAATTCGAAAATCCGAAAACCCAAAAATTTGAAAATCTGAAATAGTAGCTAACTATTACATTATAGGCATTGTAATTTCCTTTCAAATTTGCCTGTTAGTGAACACGAATTTATTTGAAGTTACGAATTATCCGAAATAATGAATACCGCATTTAAACATAATGGAACGAAACTAATTAATAATAAATAATAATAATAAAAAGGTTTTATTATTATTATTATTGTTATTTATTATTATTAATTAATTACGTTTCATTTGTTTGGATTCGTTATTTCGGATAATTTGTAACTTAACCACTTTCAGACCGGACCAATTTGCAGCCAAAGGACCAGGCCCCTTTTTGCGATTCGGCACTGCGTCGCTTTAACTGACAATTGCGCGGTCGTGCGACGTGGCTCCCAAACAAAATTGGCGTCCTTTTTTTCCCACAAATAGAGCTTTCTTTTGGTGGTATTTGATCGCCCCTGCGGTTTTTATTTTTTGCGCTATAAACAAAAATAGAGCGACAATTTTGAAAAAAATGCATTATTTTTTTCCTCAGTTTAGGCCGATACGTATTCTTCTACATATTTTGGTAAAAAAAAATCGCAATATAGCATTTTCAAGATAGGGGATAGTTTTATAGCATTTTTATTAATAATTTTTTTTTTATTAGTAATGGCGGAGATCTGCGATTTTTTTTTGTGACTGCGACATTATGGCGGACACATCGGACATTTTTGACACATTTTTGGGACCATTGTAATTTTTACAGCAATTAATGCTATTTAAATGCATTAATTCCTGTATAAATGACACTGGCAGTGAAGGGGTTAACCACAAGGGGGCGGGGAGGGGCTAAGTGTGCCTAGGGGTGTATTTCTTACTGTGGGGGGGCGTGGCTGTCAGCTAGTGAATGCTGATCTCTGCTCCAATCACAGGGAGCAGAGATCGGCGTCACTAGTTGCTAGGCAGAACGGGGAGATGCTGTTTATCTCGGCATCTCCCCATTCAGCCGCCCCGTGAGACGATCGCGGGGGTCCCCGCGGTGATCGAGTCCGCGGGGACCGCGATCGGACTCATGGGGTCCCGACCGGCGCGGGAGCGCGCCGCTCCCGGCGCGCTCCCGATGGCATGGATAGGCTAAAGGAGGGACTTATATATACGCCCTCCTGCCTGTACGTGCCATTCTGTCGACGTACATCTGTGTGCGCCGGTCGGGAAGTGGTTAAAGAGGTGTATCCCTAAAAAAAAAAAATTTAAGTCAGCAGCAACAAATACTGCAGCTGCTGACTTTTAATAATCGGACACTTACCTGTTCCAGGGTCCAGCGATGCAGGGGGTCGAAGCTCCGCTCGCCCCCCGATCCGCTCGGCGGCGCCGGCATTGCAACTGTGGGCACCCGGCTGTGGCTTCCGAAATTATGAATTTTCTAATATTCAAATTTATGAATATTTGTAAAAAAACATTAAACGGGTTTTCGTTAATTTGGATATTTTCTAATTAACTAATTTGTCGAAATTCATTAATAAAGGAATTGGGAAGAAAACAAATTGGACATGTCTAGTGTCAATGAAAACATTTTTTTTTTCAGTTTTGGATATAGTAGAAATATATTTCACCACACTAACAAGAGACACCTACTCACTATTAAACTAAAAAGTGTTCTAACTGGAGTTAGCCTTTAATGTCCCTTCAATGTTTTTTCAAGGTATAGGCTAAAACAATGGCATGCAGCCATAGTTAGCAATTATATGTAGCGCCCACCACCTTGCCAGTGCCTTACCCTTTGTTTAGGCCTGGTTGTTTGGTTTGGTTTGGGAGGAGTAATAGCATAGATGGGGTGTGGCCACCTGTGCTCTGCCCTGAAAGATCCCCCTTACTTTCCATAGGAAATGTTCTGGAAACAAGGCGGGCTGGGCACTGGGTGCAGGCAGTTTGTATGGAGAGCCCTGGTCCAATCATTAATTTGTATTGGCAGGGGCAGGACTCGCATATAAACTGGGGTCACATGCTTCCTGGGGGGGATTGGGAAGAACTGAATCCAGAGAGACAGCAAAGATGTAACCTCAAGGAGCAGACTTGAAGACCCCAGTGCTGGATAGCAGGAACAAAACCTGAAGGCCTGAGGGTTCAGAGACATCAGTGCTGGATGGTTCAACACCAAATTACCAAGAAACCCTGGGAGAACTGGACCGGGCATCCCGGCTGGGATGTTTCTGACCATGAGTAGCGGGAAATAGCTGCAAAAAGGACACGGTAGACTGGGATTGGCTTTCTATGGCAATCATGGACTGTCGGTGGGAGAGTGTAATGACAGTGCAACCCAGTGGTGTCCTATCATCCAGGACTTTCCTGAACTGACGCGGGAGGATCGCCGGATCTGCTGATGTGTTTTGTGCAGGGGTGGAAGAATGGAGGTATGTTAACAGTAATGTATGAACACAGTAATGTATGAACACACGCAGAAGCTCCCAAGGGAGTAGTGCGCTACTTATATAACTTGTAAAAAACCTTACAGTTATATATCCAAAGTAACATGTAAATAGAATAAACAGTGTTCCCCATTGGCACCAAGTGTTTTCCTTCTAGGAACATGTGAAGATTGTCAAAAATCCCTTACTATGCTCAGCTTTAGATCATGTATTCAAAGTTTTAGATGTTAGTTAAAAATACATCCATGATCACAACACTTCAATGTAAGACATTCCTCTTGCATAGCATAGATCGTAAATACATAAATCAATACTTGTAGCAGATGTTCCTTTTTCTTAGAGACCCCACTGTTTATGCATGTATTTCCTCAAATATAAGATGTAACTCACATAAGATCTGTCTGATCTCATCACCGACTAGATATAAAGGCTGGCTTGTGAACCACAGCCTTGCACATGCCTTTTTGTGTAAAACAGGGCTGCTGCAAAGATCTTTTTTCATCAAAGGGGCATGAAAAAAATCAGCCAAGGTAATTCAAGTTAAAAACAAGTCTCAAAACAAATACAAAAAAAATCTTCTTCTTAGTCATAGTAATATCTGTTAGTTATACTAAAGAGCATTGGCTCAGTGCAATTTTAAAGCTGAATTCCAGGCAGATTTAGGAGACACAAATTAATGCAACTATTTAATCATTAATACATCTTTAAATATTTTTTTTTTAATGCAGGCAGTGTAAATAGCCTAATTTGACTTGGCATCAGTTTATTGCAGTCCTTATACAGCAGAGCCCAGGCCAGAGGAAGGAGAAGCAGCAGAGGGATAGGCTCATCCATGTGCTTCTTCTCCCAGCTGGGATGGAAACAAGACCTGCAGCAGAGAAAAATCTTCTCATCTGCAGTGCTGTGTGGCAGAGCTGAGTACATCTTAGGACTGAATAGAGAAAAATACAAACAAACACAAAAAATGGGGGGGGGGTAATAAAAATAATGCTACATGCATTGTAATAAACCGGCTAGGCAACAATGACAACCAATGCCGCAGCCACCAAAAAATGGGGGGGGGGGGGAGAGAGCTGTAATAAATCGGCTAGGCAACAATAACAACCAATGCCGCAGCCACCATCAAGGTGTTCGCACACCAAAAGTCAATGAGAATAAATATATAGAAATATATAAATAATGGGGCGCTAGCATAAATATGTGGAAAGGCTAATAGGAATAATAACAAGAGTGCATTAAAATTAATATTAAGATAAAAATGTGGCGCTGATAAACATCCACCACTCCAAGGGGGATCATCCAGCAAGGGTGGCTCCAGACACAGCGTCCAAAGGAATTAATGGAATAGAACAAGGAGTATAGCATCAAATACCAAATGGGCTATACAAACAACATCAAGTGAGTATAAATCAATATCCCTTGTGTCCAAGAAAGATAAAAAGGTGCACAATAAAAGCTAAGAGTGGCAATAAATAATCAGATAAACAATGGCGAATACAAAGGCGGGACCTATCCTTGCTCCTCATCAGCTGGGATCTCCTTCCCCACTATATCTTCAGTCCTTCTGAAGCTGCTCTGAGAGAGATGACGTGTATGTATATGCAATAATAAAATTTAAAAAATATCATTAGTGCAAAAAGCAAACCGTGAATAAATGCACCTGTGAAAAAAAAAAAAACAAAATAAACGTAGGTAAATATTAATGCCGTGAGTCCAGGATAAAAGTGTAAAAAGCAAGTCCTGTGCAATCAAACGGATAGTCCCATATAAAGTGGATCTCCAGGTGAGGTGGTGGATTTTTATATTTGTGATAGTCAGACGTAGTGCTCCTATTTCATGCAGGTGTCCTGGGCTGTTAAACCCCGTAAGGAAGGAAAAACAACCTTACTGGGCTCCTCCGGATCTGTTCCTCTGACTGGGTCCCTGCCAGCTGTGTCAGGGGATCTCGGCCGGGAGCCCACACTGTGTGTTTTTTTTCATCCACTGCTGCATTAACTCTGCATGTATTGTAAGTTATTTATTGCTTATATCTATTAAATCTTTTAAATACTACACAATGGATTGCATCAATCTGTTTGCCCACATGTCCGCCTGAGAGGAGCTGGCAGGGACCCAGTCAGAGGAACAGATCCTGAGGAGCCCATGAAGGTTGTTTTTCCTTACCTTTAAGGTAAGGGGTTGGGGGAAACAGCCCAGGACACCTGCATGAAAAGGAGCACTACGGTTTACCCTTAAAGACTATCACAAATATAAAAAAAAACACCACCTCACCTGGAGATTGTTTATGAATTGGGCACTTTATATGGGATTATCCGTTTGATTGCACAGGACTTGCTTTTTACACTTTTATTCTGGACTCACGGCATTATATTTACCTACACAGGTTTATTTGTGTTTTTTTTTTTTATTATTTTTTTTTTTTGCACAGGTGCATTTATTCACGGTTTGCTTTTTGCACTAATGATATTTTTTACATTTTATTATTGCATATACACGTCATTCGCCATTGTTTATCTGATTATTTATTGCCACTCTTAGCTTTTATTGTGCACCTTTTTATCTTTCTTGGACACAAGGGATATTGATTTATACTCACTTGATGTTGTTTGTATAGCCCATTTGGTATTTGATGCTATACTCCTTGTTCTATTCCATTAATTCCTTTGGACGCTGTGTCTGGAGCCACCCTTGCTGGATGATCCCCCTTGGAGTGGTGGACGTTTATCAGCGCCACATTTTTATCTTAATATTAATTTTAATGCACTCTTGTTATTATTCCTTTTAGCCTTTCCACTTATTTATGCTAGCGCCCCATTATTTATATATTTCTTTATTATTATTTCACACGCACAGTGCCACATAGCTAGGTCTGTGCTACTGTATGTACGCAGTAGTCACTTTGCTGTTTACCAGTAAGTGAACCTGTTCATTGCACTATAGTAGTGTATACTGCTCTTGTTATTTTAGACATTACTACGAAGAGACTAAAGTGCAGAGTAGATAGGCTGACTCTGAGTTCCAGTACCACACCACAGTTTTTTCTGCTGAGAAGTCCCATTCGAGGCTGGTCAGACAACAGTTGGAGGATACCCCCATGATCGCTGACCTTGTCTTCAGGTCTCTAACACGAAGACAGACCATCCTCTGAGGCCCATGTAACTGGACTTTGCTGCAACATCCATTTGGTGGTATTTCTATTAATTATATATACCTGGATAAATGTGCACAATTCCATCAGGACTCCTATTAGGCCCTTTTGCTAATAATACTTGTTAGTACATTGGATGTATGTACTGTTATTGTTATTTCTATACTTGTGTGCATCTATATACTTATGGTTAATGTTATATGCTGGCTGCAGTAGTTCCTCTGCTCCCAGTTAGTTTGTTTAGATTACTGATTAATTTCCCAGGAAGAGAATCCTCTCTGTTCACGGAGGCCCTGTCCTGAGTAAAGACACTACCAACTTTATTATAAAACCCACTCTCCCACTTAGTGAAAGTTCTAGTTCTAGATATTTCATATACAACCCCCCCCCCCACCCACACACACACAAAGAGGGCTACATACTGTATATAATCAACTATTTATGCAGCATATGAACAAGTGTAGCGCCCTTGTCTTGTCTTGAACAGGGCTACTAGTAAATTGAGTGGTGCTAGGTGGTAACTAGCCTGGCTAATTTATAGTCTATATGATATTTGGTAACTAGCCTGGCTAATTTATAGTTCTGCGAACACCGAACAATATGCAGTGTTCGGGGAAAATTCGGAACACCGTTAAAGTCTATGGGACATTAACATGAAAAATCAAAAGTGTTCATTTTAAAGGCTTATATGCAAGTTATTGTCATAAAAAGTGTTTGGGGACCCGGGTCCTGCCCCAGGGGACATGTATCAATGAAATTACATTTTCTTTTTAAAAACACCCGTTTTTTCGGGAGCAGTGATTTTAATAATGCTTAAGGTGAAACAATAAAAGTAAAATATTCCTTTAAATTATGTACCTGGGGGGTGTCTATAGTATGCCTGTAAAATGGCGCATTTTTCCTGTGTTTAGAACAGACCCTGCACAAAATTACATTTCTAAAGGAAAAAAGTAATTTAAAAGTACTAGCGGCGATAGTGAATTGTCTATGGGAGAAATCAAAAGTGCAAATTTTAAAGGCTTATATGCATGGTATTGTCATAAAAAGTGTTTGGGGACCTGGGTCCTGCCCCAGGGGACATGTATCAATGCAAAAAAAAATTTTCTGGAGCAGTGGTTTTAATAATGCTTAAAGTGAAACAATAAAAGTAAAAATATTCCTTTAAATTTCGTACCTGGGGGGTGTCTATAGTATGCCTGTAAAGTGGCAGTCCATGCACAAAATGACATTTCTAAAGGAAAAAAAGTAATTTAAAAGTACTAGTGGATATAATGAATTGTCGGGTCCGGCAATACAGCTAAAAGTCATTGAAAAAAAACACATGGGATCCCCCACAGTCCATTACCAGGCCCTTTTGGTCTGGTATGAATATTAAGGGGAACCCGAACCAAACAAAAATAAAAAATTGCATGGGGGTCCCCCAAAATTTCATACTAGGCCCTTCAGGTCTGGTGGGGATATTAAGGGGAACCTTGCACTATTTTATTTTAAAAAAATGGCCTAGGGGTCCCCCTCAAAATCCATACTAGACCCGTATCCGAGCATGCAACCTGGCAGGCCACAGGAAAAGAGGGGGGACAAGAGAGCACCCCCCTGAACCGTACCAGGCCACATGCCCTCAACATGGGGAGGGTGCTTTGGGGTAGCCCCCAAAGCACCTTGTCCCCATGTTGATGGGGACAAGGGCCTCATCCCCACAACCCTTGCCTGGTGGTTGTGGGGGTCTGCGGGTGGGGGGCTTATCAGAATCTGGAAGACCCCTTTATCAAGGGGACCCCCAGATCCCGGCCTCCCCCTGTGTGAAATGGTAGCGGGGTACAAGTGTACCCCTACCATTTCACAAAAAAAGTTTTAAAATGGTACAAAAGACAGGACACAGCTTGGGACAAATCCTTTATTAAAAAATAAAAAATAAAGATGTCCCATGAAGTCCATTCATCTTCTTCTCTTGCTCCGCTGACGGACCGAAAAAAAAAAACTTGCAGGCTGCCACCGACCCGCTTCCATGGGAGGCACCCGCCATATGACGCATCCTCAAGCACTGGGGTCTTCCACATGGATTTCCCGGGGTGTCAGAGGGGGCGGGGCCACACGTTTACCTAAGAATTCTTCCACCCCCCTCCACCTGTTGAGGTACAGGGTGAAGAAAATACTTGATTTCAGGATCTATAGCAGGGGTCTCAAACTGGCAGCCCTCCAGCTGTTGCAAAACTACAAGTCCCATCATGCCTCTGCCTGAGAGAGTCATGCTTGTAACTGTCAGCCTTGCAATGCCTCATGGGACTTGTAGTTTTGCAACAGCTGGAGGGCCGCTAGTTTGAGACACCTGATCTATAGGAACAAATTGCAATATCTGGTTCAATGGGAAGGATATGGGCCAGAAGAATATTCTTGGGAGCCTTAGAGGAATGTTCATGCTCCTAGATTAACAAGAGAATTCCACCCAAGGTTCCCTCACAAACCGGGCCCTAAGATGTCCAGGGGATGACCTGGGAGGAGGCAGTACTGTCAGGACCTGAACTTGAACCTGGGACCTCAGCTGTGACTGGCAATGAATCTTCTCACTGAGCTATCAGAGATGCTGGACAGCACCTTGTCAGATCCTTTGAACAGCCCTGCCTTGTGCCTTGATTTCTGCTGAACCTTGAACTCTTTGCTCCTCCCATGAACTTCCTTATATAAGCCATGTCTATGCACTTCCTCTTTGCCAGAATATTGTGCTATCTCCAGCCAGTATCTCGCTCTTGTCTTCCGTGCTGTCGTCCATATTTGCTGCTGCTCGTTATCGACCCTTGGCTTGTTACTCGACTATGTTTCTGCCTGATCACAACCAGCAGCTACTCGTTACTGACCTTTTGGCTTGTTTACTGATCATGCTTCTGTTTGATCCTTACCTGCTTATCCACTACTGGACTCCGGCTTGCTCACCTCCTGTTGGGGCTATCCTGAGGACCGCCACCTGGTACTAACACGCAGAAAAATCCCTCTCCACCATCAGGAGCTCTGGTGAACACTGGTTAGTACTTAGACTCTGCCCCCTAGATGAGCCTGCATCATCTGCCAGGGTGACTGCCTGTGTACCTATCCTGCTGGCCGGTGGTAGTCCTGCAACTGCTATAGCAATTGGTCTTCGAGTCTGACCCCTGCCCATGACAGATTGTCTTTGGGAAATAGACGTATGAGTGCTGCCAGCATTGCTGCAGAGGTTGAAGGGGTGGGGGGTCAGCCTGTCAGTGCTCAGACCATATGCTGCCGACTGCATCAAATTGGTCTGCATGGCTGTCATCCCAGAAGGAAGCCTCTTCTAAAGATGATGCACTAGAAAGGTCGCAAACAGTTTGCTGAAGACAAGCAGACCAAGGACATGGATTACTGGAGGAGACCAAGATAAACTTATTGGTTCAGATGGTGTCAAGCGTGTGTGGCAGCAACTAGGTTAGGAGTACAAAGACAAGTGTGTCTTGCCTACAGTCAAGCATGGTGGTGGGAGTGTCAGGATCTGGGGCTGCATGAGTGCTGCCGGCACTGGGGAGCTACAGTTCATTGAGGGAACCATGAATGCCAACATGTACTGTGACATACTGAAGCAGAGCATGATCTCCTCCCTTCGGAGACTTGGTCGCAGGGCAGTATTCCAATATGATAAATACCCCAAACACAACTCCAAGATGACCTTGCTAAAGAAGCTGAGGGTAAAGGTGATGGACTGACCAATCATGCTTCCAGACCTAAACCCTATTGAGCATCTGTGGGGCATCCTCAAACTTAAGGTGGAGGAGCGCAAGGTCCCTAACATCCACCAGCTCCAGTATGTCATCATGGAGGAGTGGAAAAGTACTCCAGTGGCAACTTGTGAAGCTCTGGTGAACTCCATTTCCAAGAGGGTTAATGCAGTGCAGTAAAATAATGGTGGCCACACAAAATATTGACACTTTGGGCCCAATTTGGACATTTTCACTTAGCAGTGTACTCAATTTTGTTGCCAGCGGTTTAGACATTAATGGTTGTGTGTTAAGTTATTTGGAGGGGACAGAAAATGTACACTGTTATACAAGATGTACACTCACTTCTTTACATTGTAGCAAAGTGTAAAGTGTTGTCACATGAAAAATATAATAAAATATCTACAAAAATGTGAGGGGTGTACTCACATTTGTGAGCTACTGTATATACTGTATATAGACAAATCCATAAAAAGCAGCATACCTGTGATGATATGGTGAGTTTTTGCATTTGCTAACTGCCTTTTTTACTTCCTCAGCCTGCATGGTCCCCCATCCCTCTTGCACTATTTAGCACCAGGCATCTCTGAGTCATCTGGACTGATGCCACATGTTGTCAGGTCACATGTTATGTGATTAGAGCCAGAATGATAGCCTAGTCTTGTAACCAGAGGTAGAGCAGTACAACATTACAGGAGATACAATCAATACCATGCCACTAGAAGAATTATAATGCTACATTACAGAGGGCTCAGAATAAAGTTGTGTTACCAAAGAAATATGAAAGACTGCAAGACTATTCATTATGCCAAAAAAGTCATAAAACCAGGGCCACTGAAGCAGGGTCAACAGAGGCAATGGAGCAATATCACCGTAAGTACTGAAGAAAAGACCAACTGAACCAACTATAGTAAAGCTAAATTACCAAAAGCAGTAAAGCCATGTCACCATAGGCAATAAAGCTATGCTATCTAATGTGCAAGAGGCAATGAAGACATATTACAAAAGGTTCTAAAGCCTTGTATAAGAGGTAGGGATGAGCCAAACACCCCCCGCAGAACATGCGAACAGGCAAAAAATTTGTGCAAACATGCAAACACTGTTAAAGTCTATGGGATGCGAATGTGAGAAAATCAAAAGTGCTAATTTAAAGGCTTATATGCAAGTTATTGCCATAAAAAGTGTTGGGACCCTGAGTCCTGCCCCAGGGGACATGTATCAATGTAAAAAAAAGTTTTAAAAATGGCTGTTTTTTCGGGAGCAGTGATTTTAATAATGCTTAAAGTGAAACAATAAAAATGAAATATTCCTTTAACTATTGTGCCTGGGGGGTCTCCTTAGTCTGCCTGTAAAGTAGCATATCTTTCTCATGCTTATAACAGTACCACAGCAAAATTACATTTCTAAAGGAAAAAATGTAATTTAAAACTGCTAATTTTTAATGTATTGTTGGATCCTGGCAATATAGATAATAATCAATAATCATTGAAAAAAATGGCTTGCCCCCCCCCCCCCCAGTCCATTACCAGGCCCTTTGGGTCTGGTATAAATATTAAGGTGAATACAGCAAATAAATTGGCGTGGATTGGCGTGGATGTCCCCCCAAAATCCTTCAGGTCTGGTATGGATATTAAAGGAAACCCTGCACCAAAGTAAAAAAAATGGTGAGGGGGCCCCCAGGCACTCTATACTCTGAACAGCAGTATATATATTATACGGCATGCCCTATATACTCTGCATAAAAATTGGGTCTTAGGCATTGGTGGTGCCAAAACACTGTAACCCCACACAGTTACTCTTGTTGGGCACAGGAACAGGCCCTGCTGTGAAATATTATATCAACATTTTTAATTACATGCCCCTGGGGCAGGGGCAGAAAAATTAGGCCTTGGGTGGTGGTGATAATGCCCTAAACGAAAAATATTGTCGGAAGCTAGCATCATCAAGATTGAGGAGGAATAGGATAGTCAGGATAGGCAGTCTTCAAGAGATCCCAGATCCATAGCAAATTCAATCATTTACATCAGCATCAGGTGCTTGATAGCTGCTGATCCAATACTGATTAATTTTTATAAATGTGAGCCTATCAACGGAGTCTGTGGACAGGCGCACCCTTTGATCCGTTACAAATCCTCCAGCAGCACTGAATAAGCGTTCAGAAAGCACTCTGGAGGCAGGACATGCCAGGAGCTCAATTGCATATTGAGCAAGTCTGGCCAGTGGTCCATCCTCAAGACCCAGTAACCCAGTGGATGCTCTGTTGGAAAGGTCTCCAAGTCTGCTCTTGCCCCTAGATATTCCTGCACCATATAATGTAGACGCTGGCGATGGTTGCTTGAACCGATCAGACCTTGTTGCTAAGGACTGAAAAATAGTTTAAAGGCATCGGTTAGCCGGCCACCTTCTACACCGCTCTTCCTCTGACTGAACAAAGCCTCAGCAACACGTTGTCCAGCACCAGGAAATGGTAATCTCCCAGCATCTGGAAATGCAATACACAAACCTTTCTTCAAGGCCTCCTGAAGATGTTTCATCCTCTGCTCCCTCTGCGAAGGCAGGATGAGTTCTGCAACCTTACCCTTGTAACATGGATCAAGAAGGGTTGCCATCCAGTAATGATCCCTCTCCTTGATGCCACAAATCCTAGGGTCCTTTCGCAGGCTTTGCAGAATCAGTGAGGCCATGCAGCGTAAGTTTGCAGAGGCATTCGATTCTGGGTCACTAAGGATCACATTATCTGTACCTACTGTCAGAAACCATGAAATCAGGCTGAGACAGAAGTACAGTTAAATCACACTTGTTTAATAATAAAAGTAAAAAGAACAAACGTAGTCAAAACATAGCCAAAGTTCAGTAACCGGAACGGATAGTCAGCCAAGCCAGAAGTCAATGTAGTGGAACAGCAAGCAGGATCTGGAGCCAGAAGGGATGTCAGCACAGCAAGTCTTGAACAGGATTGCAGGAGATAGTTTCTGTGATGTTGACCAAGGCAAAGGCAGAGAACCTCTGGACTGGACGGCTTAAGTAGGCAGGACTGATGAGCAGGATATCATCAACAGCTGAGTAACTGTGGAGAGATAGGAGCTGGCAATTAGCCAACAGCTGAGCAGCCAGCTCAGAGAAGGAAGGGCTGAGCTCAGCCCTGACACCTACCTCCTCCCAGCCACGTACAATTCCTTGGCTTTCTGGGGACTGAAAACCATCCCTTAAAGCCTGCTGCTGAGTGTTATCCTCTACATCCATGCTGACACAATTCTCCTCCTCCTCCTCTACTTCCTGTGTGTTTGGCGGGCCCACAGGAATGCCATCTGGATAAAGGGGGCCTTGAGAGTCTTTCTCCCGCTGTTCTGCCTCAAGTGTCCTGTCCATGATTCCATGAAGTGTGTGATCTAGCAGGAAGACTAGAGAGACAGTGTCACTGATGCATGAATTTGCTGCTCACTATCCTTGTGGCCTCCTCAAATGGTGACAGGACAGTGCATGCATCCTTGATCAGTAGCCACTGGCGTAGTGAAAACAAGCCAGGCTCCCCTGACCCTGTCCTGGTGCCATACTCGCACAGGTTCCACCTGGTGGGCTTGTCACAAATGAGGCAGTTGGTGGGCAGGTTGCATTCCCTTTGAATGTCAGCCAGCCAAGCACTGGCATTGTATGCCCAGCGGAAATGACCTCAGAGTTTTCTGGCCTGCCTCAGGAGATCTTGTAAGCCTGGGTACCTACTCAAGAACCGCTGCACCACCAAATTTAGGACATGTGCCACACATGGAACATGGGTCAAGTGTCCCTGTTGGGGGGCGGAGAGAAGGTTGGTGCCATTGTCACATAAAACCATTCCTGGCTGAAGCTGGCATGGCGTCAACCACCTCTGAGCCTGCCCCTGCAGAGCTGACAGAATCTCTGCCCTAGTGTGGCTCCTGTCCCCTAGGCCGACCAACTCAAGCACCGCATGGCATCTTTTAGCCTGACTGCTTGCGTAGCCCCTTGAACGCTTACAGAGAACTGCTGGTTTAAAGGACAAATCTTCATCCGAGGCCATAGAGGAAGAAGAAGAGGAGGAGTGGAGGGGAGAGCTGTGGCAGAATAACCACTAGCATTTTGGAGGCATGGTGGCGGAACAAGCTCCAACAACACTGAACCCTGTCCTGCATCCTTCCTAGCTGCCATCAGAGTTACCCAGTGCGCTGTGAAGGAAAGGTAATGTCACTGCCCATGCCGGCTGGACCATGAGTCAGCGGTAATATGAAACTTACTGCTGACCGCCCTGTCCAACAAGGCCAAAACATTGCCTTCCACATTGCCAGTAGAGAGCCGGACTTGCCTTCCGTTGAACCTTGGAACCTGCCACTGTGGCACAGCACATTCCACAAATTCACGAAAGGGGGCAGAGTCTACCAGCTGAAAAGGCAGCAGTTGCAGTGCTAGCAATTTGGCTGCTGAGCACGTGGATGGCTGTGACTAAATTTATTATTACAGTTTAGCTACGGGGGTAGGGAAATTTGCCTGCTAAAATCAATTGGCGGTGTACTGCTAGCAGATTGGCTGCAAGTACATGGGACACCTATTGCTATACCTTATTTCCTCTCAGTGCATATTTTTGAGAGGACTGGAGGTATAGTAGGGTTAAAGATCCCAGATGAGGAGCAAGGAGAAGTCCACCTTTTTGTATGATGTGGGTCTTTCAAGTGCTGTTGCCAACGGACTGCATGGCAGGTCGTCATATGTCTGGTCAAGCATGTGGTGCCCATGTAAAGATGGGCAACCGTATTAAGGTTGTCTCAACCCCGCGCCTGGACAGTAAATATACAGTTGCAAAACTAAATTAATAGTTGAACAATAAAAATAAGAATATATAACAATAGATAATTTGTTATAATTGAGCTGCTCCCTTAAAAATCCATTGGATTTAATTGATGGTACGGTTATAGAAAATTGGGGGGCTGCTATAACTAAAAAGTTAATTAAAAATAAATAAGTTAATTAGAAAAAAATTCTGGTTAAGTTGATCTTTTTGTGTGAGTGAACAAATGCCTATATTTTGGTGTAGATGTCCCTAATTGGGGCAGCCATAGAAGTGGTAAGATCTAAATTGATACCAATCTATTGTGTTGGGGTGGTATAGTAAATTGCACAACTAAGCAATCCAAAAAACAACCACTGAAAAAATAAACAATAAAAGTGCTCCTATAAGGACGGACGGACCGTCCAATGTGTATGTGATGCTTCCAAAGAAAATATATATATATTTGCAGAAAACAAACAACGTTGCCTACAAACTGAATAATTAATATAAAAAAATGTGCTAAACTTTTGTGCTAAAGTTATAAACACCGTGATAGTAAACATTATTTGCCGTGACAGTAAACGTTACAATAATAAATGTTACCATAAAGACCAATCATTGTGATCTTACAAAATATAAATCAATATAAATAAATAAATCCTTATATCACATATAAATGTATCAATATAACAACCACTGTGATTGTGATACTAAATGACAAAATAAAACCTTGAATCACAAAGATAAACAGACTCCTCGCAAATGGGGTCTGATGTGCAAAAATGAAAAAATAAGTGAAGACAAATGAAAAAAAGAGTTCATAAATCAATTATTGTTTGGGTGGTTTAAAAGTTGATTTCCCTCTTATCATAGGCATTGTAAATCCCTTCACCACATTGATTTTCTTCCTTCACCAAAAACGTGATCAAATGAATTAAAGCTGACCGCTTACCAGAGGTTGTTGATTGCTTTAATTAAAAAACAATCAGAAGCACTTGTTACAGGACTCTGCCTGTTATTAGGTAACACCAAAAAGCTTTTTAGGCAAATCTTCCTCCACACAGTTCAATTGAGGTCACAAGGATGAATGGCATATATGGGATCAGAAAAGAACACTTCATTGCGTAATCTTGCTTTTATTTAAAATTTGAATCAGAACAAACATTAGCCAAATGGCCACTTACATTTACCGGTGCCCGCCCGGCACTGGGGCTGCTCGCCTTGGTAATCAAATGATGTAGTAAAAAAACTCTCTCCCCATGTGAATCTCCGCTGTGGATCGGCGTGCGTTCCACCTGCTACTACCAACAACCAGACAGACCGGAACCTCAGGGATGTTTTTGCGCTCAGTTAGTGATCAGGTACCGCCTCCGACGCACGTTTCGTGATGTCACGTCTTCAGGGTGGCGTGCCTGATCACCATATCAACCATGTATATATATCGTTTCCCATTAGGTATCACGCCAATGGCAAACTAGATTTATGCGCAGCCTCAGTGCCAACTAGGCTACCAATTGCGGACCTGCCGCCAATAGTATACATACAACAGTTTAAACAAAAATAAGAATGTTAAAAAAGCATTAAAAAACTTTTATTAAAACAACTATACCAATATTTATGGACTGGATTTTTCCTTTACTAAAGTATCTTTAATTAAAGGTCTGTTACTAAAGTGTTTTTAGTTACAGGTCTATTATTGCATAAATGATTATTTTTATTAACCTAAAAATAGGCAGCTTATTCTTTTGGGCCTTTAGTTAATTTAATTTTTTCTCCTTAAATTTTACTTAATCTATTGGAGCGGGATAACATTATTTTATAAGTTCCAAGCATCCCGCATTGGATGCCACGCAAACCCAAAAACCAGAGCGACAGAGATAACTGCCATACTCTTGAAAATTCACCTTTAATTATTTTAATTTTTCCTCTCCTTAAATTTTACTTAATCTATTGGAGCGGGATAACGTTGTTTTATTTGATTAAGTTACCATCCAGGCATCCCGCATTGGATGTCACGAAAACCCAAAAACTGGAGTGGCAGAGATAACTGCCATACTCTTGAAAATCCACTAGATATCTCCTATTATGAAATCTAGCTAAATCTGTTTGGATAATGGGGAATGGATTTTCGTCTTATTTTACTATTAACCCCTAGTTGGATGACATTATTTTACTTAACCCTTCATATTATTAGATTAGGCCGGGGAGGTGCTCCTCTCAAATCATTCTGTCTATCTGGGGATACAAGGTACATTAGGGTCACCTTACGTGGTAGGTCATGAACCATCAGAAAAAATCAGAAAAAAAGTCAGAAAAAAAGGGGGGAGGGGGGATTCTGTACTCACCGAGAATCATTAATCTTATATGTTTAGTCATTGGTCAGGAAACAATTCAAATCTATTTCGATGTTCATACCAAGTGGTTGCATAGTATTTAATTTATACAACCACTTGGTTTCATTTTGGGAAATCCCTTTTTTCATATCTGTTCCCCTCCAATGTCTTGAGATCTTGTCGATCCCATAAAAACGACACTGGCTAGGGTCACTATTGTGATATTTCTCGAAGTGTCTCGACACACTATGGTTGGGGAATTTTTTCTTTATATTTGCTAAATGCTCATTTATTCTAGTTTTAAGTTGTCTGGTGGTGCGTCCAACATATTGCATTGGGCATGGGCATTCAAGCACATACGTTACATGGTCTGAGTAACATGTAATTAAGGGCTTAATTTTATGTGTGTTTTTGGTTACACAGGATTGAAAATGAGAAATCTTTTTTTGGGTCCCTGGTTGTCTTGTAAGGCGACATGCTTTACATCTCGTACAGTAATGAAAGCCAGATCCCTCCAGAAAGGTGGTCACCTTCCTGGGGGGGTCTGGCACATTGGGGGCTATTTTATTTCGTAATCCTGGGGCTCTCCTGTAGATGAATTTTGGTTGTTGTGTAATGGTGGACTCTAGGTTTCTATCTTGTAACAAAATGGGCCAATGTTTTTTGAAAATTGCTTCAATCTGTCTGAACTGTCTATTATAGCCTGTGATAAAGGCTAAAGAACCCTTATATTCAGACTTGATTTTATTTGTTAGCAGGGAGTTCCTGTCGAGTTCTGATACCTGCAGGAGAGTCTTATTAAGAGTGCTTGGGTTGTATCCCTTCTCTACAAACCTTGCTGTTAGTACTTTTGCTTGTTCGTGAAAGTCGCTTGTAGACGCACAATTGCGTTTCAAGCGCATATATTGGCCTTTGGGTATGGCTCCTATCCACCGTGGGTGGTGGCAGCTGCTTGTAGGCACGTACCCATTGCGGTCGGTACTTTTAAAGAACGTTTTAGTGATGAACTGTTCTCCTTTTATAGTTATGGTCAGATCTAAGTAGTTGACTTCTTTGCCCATATGTTCAGTGGTAAAACTCAGGCCATAAGAGTTATTGTTCATACCTAATAAATAGTTGGTAAACTCATCTACATTTCCGTTCCAAAAAAGGATTATATCATCTATGTACCTTTTATAGAACATGAGCGACTTATTACGTTGGTTGAAAATAGTTTCAGACTCCCATTTGTTGAGAACAATGTTGGCCACACTTGGGGCATAACGTGCCCCCATAGCAACACCCCCTACTTGATTATAATAATCATTATTGGCCCAGAAATAGTTGTTACTCATTGTTATACTCAAGCCTTTAACCAAATGTTTAATTTGGGCTTTCTTTAAACTAGAGTGCTTGGTTAGTGCCCACTGTATTGCTATTAATGCATCCGAATGTCTGATGTTAGTGTATAAAGATTCTATATCCACTGTAACCATAATTGTATTTTTAGTGGCTTTTAGTTGTTGTAATAAGACCAGCAATTCCCGACTGTCTTTTAAATAAGAAGGGCTCAATGCTACTAGTGATTTAAAGAAACAGTCCAAATATTCCCCCATCCGGGAAAATAAAGAATTTATCCTGCTAATAATTGGCCGCCCTGGTGGTTGGTCTTTATTTTTGTGTATCTTCGGTAACAAGTAAAGGACCGGAATTTTTGGGGCATGTGGGATGAGGTAATCAGCCTCCTTTTTATTTAGGAATTGTTTCTGTAATCCTTCCATTACCCAGTCATTTAATAACACTTTTAATTTAGTTGTTGGATCCCCTCTAAGTTTCTGATATGTATTAGGGTCTTGTAGCAACCTTCCCATTTCATAATAATAGTATTCTCGTGTCATGATAACTAGTCCACCTCCTTTATCTGCCGCCCTGACGACTATTTGTTTGTTGTCTTCGATTGATTTTATGCCTTCCCATATTTTAGCTGTGTCTGCATATTTTTTTATTTCCAAATTTCTTATATCATTTTGTACCATATTCTTAAATACTTCGATATGGTGGTGTCTTCCTTTCTGGGGATTAAAAGTCGAGTTATTTTTTAAGTTTGTATGTGTATGTGGATGCACTACTTGTGGGGCATCCTGTACTGCGATTTGATTCGCAAAATGTTTTTTTATGTTAAGTTTCCTGACATATTTTTCTATATCTATAAATAATTCGAATTTGTCTACATTTTTACTAGGTGCATATTTCAAACCCTGGTTTAGTACCTCTAATTCAATATCAGTGAATTGTACCCCTGTTAATTTAAACAGACCCTGATTTAGTTGTCCCTTTTTCTTTTTCTTTCGACCTCTTCCTCTTTTTCCTCTCGGTCTATTGTGTCTTTTTGTGCCTGAGGAGGGTTTGATGGGATACGGTAGGAATCTTTCCAACCCCTCCATTCCCCCCCCTGGTATTGGTTGGGGTATTGGTTTTGGTGTGGGCCTGGTCTGCCTCTAAAGTTGCCTCTGAAAGTTCCTCTAGGGGGCCTTGGAGGATATTGGTTGCGTTCTGGCCCATAATAATTGTAATCACTAGGTCTATTGTCCAGCTGACTGTACCTATTATAGGTTTGTAACGGATACGGAGGTGGATATGGATAACCATTAGAAGGTACGTGGTTATATCCTTTTGAGTTTCCCGGGGGTTTCCCACCTGCGATTCTATTGCCAGATTTAGGGGTATTAGGACCTCTGGTTGTTTTTACTGATTGAACAGGAATATATTCTTTGACCTCTGGCGTGTCTATTTCTGGCCCTGACAGTAAAGTTTCTTGCCATTTATAAACTTTATTTTGCTCAAAATCCTTTATGTCCCTTTGGTATTTTTTTATTTTTTTGTTTTTAATTTCTCCATCGTATTTTGCCAGATGGCTTTGAAGTGTTTTAGCCTTTTCTAAATATTCACTGTTAGTGGTGAATGGTGCCATTTTTTCTTTAAGGTCTGCGATTTTGGCTTGCCTGATCTGATCACTAACTGAGCGCAAAAACATCCCTGAGGTTCCGGTCTGTCTGGTTGTCGGTAGTAGCAGGTGGAACGCACGCCGATCCACAGCGGAGATCCACATGGGGAGAGAGTTTTTTTACTACATCATTTGATTACCAAGGCGAGCAGCCCCAGTGCCGGGCGGGCACCGGTAAATGTAAGTGGCCATTTGGCTAATGTTTGTTCTGATTCAAATTTTAAATAAAAGCAAGATTACGCTATGAAGTGTTCTTTTCTGATCCCATATATGCCATTCATCCTTGTGACCCCAATTGAACTGTGTGGAGGAAGATTTGCCTAAAAAGCTTTTTGGTGTTACCTAAAAACAGGCAGAGTCCTGTAACAAGTGCTTCTGATTGTTTTTTATTAAAGCAATCAACAACCTCTGGTAAGCGGTCAGCTTTAATTCATTTGATCACGTTTTTGGTGAAGGAAGAAAATTAATGTGGTGAAGGGATTTACACTGCCTATGATAAGAGGAAAATCAACTTTTAAACCACCCAAAAAATAATTGATTTATGAACTCTTTTTTTCATTTGTCTTCACTTATTTTTTCATTTTTGCACATCAGACCCCATTTGCGAGGAGTCTGTTTATCTTTGTGATTCAAGGTTTTATTTTGTCATTTAGTATCACAATCACAGTGGTTGTTATATTGATACATTTATCTGTGATATAAGGATTTATTTATTTATATTGATTTATATTTTGTAAGATCACAATGATTGGTCTTTATGGTAACATTTATTATTGTAACGTTTACTGTCACGGCAAATAATGTTTACTATCACGGTGTTTATAACTTTAGCACAACTTTTAGCATTTATTTTTAATTAACTTTTTAGTTATAGCAGCGCCCCAATTTTCTATAACCGTACCATGTGGTGCCCAAGCTGCTGTTCTGGCCACGCTTGATCCGCTTCAGACATAGGTTGCAAATAGCAACGGTGCGATCTGCTGCACACATGTCGAAAAAGGCCCACAACAAGAAACTTGTAAAAGTCAGCGGGGAGTCGGCAGCGCCCTGCACCTGCGAAGCTCTGCAGTGTGATGAAATAGGGTGGCTGCCCTTAAGCTTCCCCCTAGAGGACATCCTGGCTCGGAGTTGTGCCTCCTCCTCTCTTCTCTCAGACACCCAAGTACAGTCAGTGACCTCATCATCCCCTCTCTCCTCGTCACTGGTGCAAACGTGGTAGTATGCTGCAGCTGGGGGAACATAACTGCCAGTTTCTGGTCCTTCTGTGGCACCCCCTCTCTCTAGGCTCAGGTTACTCCCTTCCTCAACCTGTGAACCAACATCGGAGCCTTCAAATCGCATCCTCAAGCAGCATATAGCCGACACTGTGGTTGAATAATTCTGGGGACTCCTCCATGCATGATGGTGGGGCTAGGAAAGAAGTAACTGTGGACAAGGAGCTGGTGGAATAGGCCGCTTTGGCAGCCGCATTGGAAGGCAAACTACTCTGGGCCTGGGTGACAGAAGATGAGGATGATCAGGACGGCTTTGTTATCCACTCCACCAGCTCTTCTGCATATCGTGGCTCAATAACACGGCCAGCAGCATAAAAAACACAAGTGTGCCCCACGGCCACCTGCAGAGGATGCACTATGTCCATGACCACCACTGTTGACTGTAGACACAGAGGCTGCTTGCCCTCTTTTAGTGGCCCATAAGCATCTGTCTATCCTTGATAGCATCCGGACATGATGTATTTTTTGTTTTGCAACACCACACTACACTGTATTATATACTGAAACAGTACACCATGGAATGCACTGTAGATATAGGTTACACTGGATGCAGAATATATATATACATATATATATATATATAATGTCTGTGTGTGTGTGTATATGTGTGTATG